>JABJVR010006097.1:0-12823 GCA_025773905.1 Chitala chitala | reverse complement strand
CCCTCCCTCCCCCCTCTCTCTCCCTCCCTCTCTAAAACTAAACAATGGCAACCAGAGGGTTCAGTCCTGGGTGGGGTGGAGTGGGGTGGGGTGGGAATGCAGGGTGGCAGGTAAATCTTCAGCAACCCCAGGAGTCTAGAATCTAGGAAACGAAAAGTCTTTCAAATCTCTCTATGAAAAGGGACCAGGTTTTGGGTAGTTACAGTATGACATGGAAGACGTGGCTTGAACACCAGACAACCAGGTAAGGAGCGAGGGCACAGGCACCTCCTTAAAGGTTTCAGGAGGGAAATGGGTGCAGGTGAGTGACAGGAGTGAGAGACCAGGGAAGGAGTATGGGAAATCCTGGACTGGAACAGCATGAAACAGGGACTGAACAGGGAGAACCAAAGTGTAGGAAGCAGAGATGTTGGACTGGACCGTGACTCTCTCTCTCACACATACACACACACACACATACACACACGCGCCAAGCCACTACAGTACTGAAGTAATGTAGTAACAGGCCAATATCTGACATCAAATATGTTCTTTTAAAAATTAAGTAGATATAATGAAAATTATTAGTATCTCATTAACAGACTATTTTTGGAGGGGGCGGGGCATGGCAAAATTAAATAAATTTCATCTAAAATGCTTTTTTAGTTTATTGCATGTCTTTTAATTACTAACACGTACACAATAAACACAGTGTACACGTTTACGTATGTTTGAAATACGTTTTAAATGTGAAATACCTTTTTGTGCCCACTGTTCTAGACAATATCAACATGTGATATGTTGGTGAGATGTTACGTTCAGTTTTATCTTTTTATTTACATGTTTTATGGTATACTGTATCTAATTATAGTTTAAATTTTAATAATGTATTTTATCTTGATGTACCCTTGTATCGAGTTTCGCCACACTCCATCTTGAGGCAATGTTTACACTGACATTCTGATCGCGCAAATTCATGTTGGGGCTCTAATAGTCCTCCCAACACACGCACGCACGCACGCACGCACGCACGCACACACACACACGAACTGCGCTCCACTCCGCTCCTCCTCCTTTCGTCATCGGCTTCACCCTCCCCCAGTAAAGACCTTCTGGTTTTGAAGGCAGCGAATGGGACGGCGTCAACATGGCAGATGGGGATGCTTCCAAAGTTACTGGGAAGAGCGGAGGCATCGTGGTAAAGGGCTTGCAGCCTCTCCCGATTGCATGCTCACGACGCTTTGGGTTTCGCTACTTTGCACGATCAGGCTGCTGTAATCGCACGTGTAATGTAATGTAGACGAATATGGGGTTTTATAAAGTAACGCAACTAACGCCCTGAGCAAACGCAAAAGGAGCGTGGTTATTTAACCGAGGAGTTAGGAAGAAGGCATGCAAAACCTTAAGGTTAAAGCGCAGTTAACTTAATTATCTGATGTTTAAAAAATTTCGCCCCAGTTCTCTGGCACGGATCAATAACTTAGAAGTCGCAGAAAAGTACTGTAAACTGAACTCTGTATTCAAGTACGTTTTTTGATTTTGTTTCTGCACAATGACTCGTATGGCGATTTGTTAATTACACGGGTACAATAAAATGAATACGTGTATGATTACGACTTTCACATTTTTACCAAACAACATATCCCAAAACTCAGTGGTACTGGTTGAAATGATGAACGTCAATAACAAGGCAAACAAACGTATGTAATTACTAACATGCAAGATTCATGATGGTAGCATTTTTAAAACTTGTTTCCAAAATCCAGCTAAACGAAGTATTTTTAATTTATTGTCTAAAAAGTGGGGTTGATTAAAAAATAAGGTAAAGCAACAAACTTGACTAAATAATGGTGCACTTTCTTTTTGGCCGACGTTTCTCTAGATCAGAGATGACTGGCCGGGCTACCGATTAGACCTTTTTTCCTTTCCTGAGCATTACTCTTCTGAGGACCTGGAAAGCGTGTATATTCCTCATGGCGTCATTATTGACAGGTAATGAACGCGCCCCTCCCCCACGCATTCCGTCATCTTTTTATACACGATGCCGTGAATTGATTTAAATATGAAATAAGGCTAAACGTATTGTTTTGCGGTATTTTTATAATTAACTTCCATAATTTCATATGAGTGAACAGTTCGACGCAATTATGTTGTAACGTCCTCAAAGCTGTCTGAGCAGAGATCCGCAGGTATTGTGATCCTACTGCCAGGGTGTGACGTAATTGTTTCAGCAGGTTTTCCTTGTGTTGATATACTGCAGAAAATATGGATTCAGAAATGTTACAGTTTCGCCCCAGCAAGTAGTTTTGCTTTTGTTAATCAATTTTTTATATAGCGCCTTTTGCAATAGGTTTGCCGGCCGCTGTGCACACCTTTGCCTCGTGTGGTGAACTGAGCTGCTTCTCTGTCTCGCTGGGCAGGACGGAGCGGCTGGCGCGTGACATCATGGCCGACCTGGGCAATCACGACATCGTGGTGTTGTGTGTTCTGAAGGGCGGGTACCAGTTCTGCTCAGACCTCGTCGAGTTCATCAAGGCGCTGAGCCGCACCTCGGAGAGGTCCCTGCTTATGAGGGTGGACTTCATCCGCTTTCATAGCTACCTGGTGAGCGATGGCATGCTCTAATCCACGCAGACACACACACACGCACACACACGTGTAACCTTTGGACACAGTTTAACTCATATTTAGCAAGGGTTTCTTTATCAACCGAAAAATAACAAGTCCAGGTACATGGGGGGAGGTAGCTGTGAGATTCACTCAAAAATATTAATTTGGAAGATTATGATAGAATCTGATTCGAAGCCTTACATCAATTTTATTAAAACAAAAAAAAAAAAAAAAGAACTGGTGGTTAGTTGATTGACGCGTCAATTAAAAAATTCTGGCTTTGTGTAAGTGAGGGGCTTGAAATGAAATTAAAGGAAAATGAATTTTATTGTATTCAGATGCTCCTTTGAATCACTATAGGGGCCTGGTGGGTCAGTGGGCAGGATGTCAGGCTTTGGACTAGAAGTCCTCCAGTTCAAATCCCACCCCCATCACCTGGTGTCTTCCTGAGCAAGTCACCCTGCACTACCTCTCTGGGTCTGAAGATAGCTGCCTACTCCTCCCCCCCAGGGTGATGGGTTAAATGCAGAAAACAAATTCCTCATATGTGTCTCACATACTTGGCTGTGGAACCTGTTTACCTTCCCTATAAATTACTGGGAAGGGCGATCACCTGTGAATGTGGGCTCCCTTTGAGATGGCTGACTTATTTGAGAAACCAGGATTGTAGGTAGACTACCTTTCTAGTTGAAACCCTGCTGTTGCACCTGGAAACGAAGACCAAAACACTCAGCAGTAGAACAGAAAGCAAACTCTGTTAGGAGCTTCAAATAATCACAACGTTGATTGTTGGTTTTATAGCCTTCCATCCTACTCTAAGAGCCTTCTGGACCATAGAGTGAGCCGTCATAACTCATCATCCTTTCATCACCATGGCAATAAGGGCTGAGAAGCGGTTAATGTTTTCACAGGATGTGCATTTGTGTCCAGTGAAAACTCTACACTAACCTTAGCTAAAGAGTTTTCACATATTTGCACAGGGTATAACTTACAAGCTCATTAAGCATTTTGATGTAATACAACTGGTCTAAGTGATTTTAATCGTTTCACACACTAGTTGGGGGAAGTTTGTTTTAATGGGTCCAGGCTTTAAAAATTTCTGAACGGTTTATTCATCTGAACCATATATTTCTGTTGTTCTTGTGTTAGATGTGATTCCATGTGGACTTCCTGACAGCCAGACCTTGACAGATTGTAAAGGATCACAAGAGTTTTGCTATCTGTTCTTCTGATGACCCAGAGCGTTGGGGTCATGCTCATGCTGGCTGATTTGCCTGGATCTTTGCTGTTAGAGCTTGAAGTGTTTTGAACTTGCAGCGCTGGGCTAAGCACCCAAGGGCAATGGGGTGGACGGAGATTTTACTGAGTACGGCCTGCATTCATCACACAAAAAATGGATATATTCTCACTGGCGTGTCTGTATTCAGGAAGGTGCCAGAGGCAATTCCCTACTTTGCAGTCACAGGACACTGAGCTCTCAAGACTAAATATTACTGCCTGGCAGTTCTGCAAAATCATAGGGTACTGTGTTGAGTTTAATGGTATTCCTGACTTGCACTTCTGAGATTGCAAAGAAGGGTGGTGTGGAGGAGGGTGTGAGCGTCGTTCACCGGATCTGTAAAACATAAGCCGTGATTCTTGAATGTCTGCTGATGACATATTTTATCAGTTTTGTTCTTTCAGATCTTTTTTTTTTCAGGCAGCAGGGGACAGATTTAGGTTGGTGAAAGGGCATCCTTGAAAGTATACCCAGGACCTGTTACTGCTGTTACCGCGGCAGGGACCTGTTACTACGGTGGCCGCGGCAGGGACCTGTTACCGCGGTGACTGCAGTCTGAGCCTTCTCTTGCCAAAGTAAAACCCAGTGGGTGTACATGGTGTTTATTTTTCCAGAGTGAAGCAATAAACTTTTTTTCTCCATTAATATTATTTTATCCATGTACAGAGAGGCTCCATGTCGATGCATGGTTTATAAGGATCATTAAGAACCTGTATAGGGACGTAACGTCTGTGCCATTGCTCCCACTGCTGGGGAATGTGGGTAATTTCACTGATACCGGTCATAATTGGCAATGCTGCATTGTGTTGTACATCTTCATCCTGCGTCTGAAGGACACTGACAGTGATCATTCTGGTTAATGCCCCTCCCCCCTTCAAAGTACGCTAGGGCTCATTGCTTTGATGTCTGTGTCTGACATGGTGTCAGCCAGCAAGCTGTCAATCACTTACAGTAGATGCTCAATATCAAATGACCTCAGACACTGTGGGGTTTGTCATGTGACCACACACAGGCATCTCTGACATTTAAGGGGGTTTTAAGGCACGGTGGTTTGTCATGAACTCACGTGGCTTTAGTGAGTTGCCAATTTGTCTGGTTGCTCTGCTAATGTGCTTGTCCACATTGCAGCTAGTCTGCGTGGTCTTCAGAAGCTGCCAGCTATCAAGTTCTCCCCTATTAAACACCTGTGGTCTCCTGCAAGGGTCTCTATAATCCCGTGAGGCTCTTGATAATGGTGCCAAGCAACGGCAGAGGTTTCTGAAGCTGGCGACAATAAGCTTTCCTCTCTCACCGTTCTTTTGCTTTAGAACGACCAGTCTACGGAGGACCTCCACATCGTGGGACCCGAAGACCTCTCCATCCTGACGGGGAAGGTACGTGGAGCGCAGGCAGCTTGCTCCTTCTTTGTTTAATCTACACCGGTCCTGGGTTTTGTTATTGAGGAGGTTGGTGTCGTGCCAGATGCACCACTAGGGCTCTGTGTAAAAGTCCATTTTCTTAATGTGTGGTTGCATGTGCCCCCTGGCTTCAGATCCAGAAAAAAGTATGGGCTAAATGTGAGGAGTTTATGGTGAACTACAATAAGAAAAGACAGTGCAAAGGGAATACACGTTGGAATGATTTATATTTTTATTTTAAAATAATCAGGTGGTCCTGCTGTTTGGTCAGAATAGGAGTGTACTTTGTGTAATTGTATAAAACGAGTGAATGAATGAATTGACGGAAATTAAGGATATGCACTGTTTTCTTGTCGAAGTATTTTATATTTACAAGCCTTGTGGGTTGCGGTATATGGTGAAGTAATTTAAACAAGCTCAATAGGTGCACGGTGTTAGGAAAGCAGCGCTTTGGTGGTTTGGAATTCTGAATCAGACGGTGATCCGACATGTCTGCGAGTTTGACGAAATAAATGGTTCCTTTTAATTTTTATTTTGGCCAGAAGGTGGCGCTTATTGTTCAAATTAATCTCGCTTCAGTGTGAGAATCTGAAGCGAGCAGTGCCGAGGTCGCTGTGTTTTTAAAACTGCAGGTAGTCAGTCTGGCCTGCCAACCAGGAATGTTTTGGGTCACAGGTCACAGAACCAGGGGGTGTGACATATAGATTAATTCCTCCTTCGGACTCACCCGACACATTCATTACCCGCCGAAGCGCAGGTCTTCATCTCAATGACTTCATAGGGAGAAGAAACGGCAGAAGATGAACCCAGCGCTCAAGCTTCTCTGGCTGCCCGAAATACAGAACCATCCTCCTTCTGGGCTGCGAGGCGAGGGTGACTCAAATGATTAAAATCCGTTTTTTAACGGGCCGCCTGGGTGTACTTGGGTCTCACGGGGCTGTAGGTCCTTAAGTGTCGGCCTGTTACTGTGATTTACGCAGAGGCTGAATAATAGTGAGTCATCAGTAAACACAGGAACTGAGGCCAAAGCTCTGAAACACCCTGGAGGGCTTTTGTGCTAAACTGAAAGGTGTGAAAATCAACGTTTTTCACTCTCGGCGCGGCTGAAGATCTGGCTGTGTTTCTCAGAATCCCTCATTTGGGTTGGTGCCTCTAAATGGTGAAGCCTGACTCCTGTCTTGACTTTACATTTGAGGAAGATCTTGGGTGAATTCCCCAGCAGGAAAGCGAGAAGATAATACGCATCACCTGTCATGTGCACAAAACTTCCCCAGCGTTTCTTAACGAGTCGGGCGTCCCTGAGAAGAGTTCACTTCCTGGTCGAAGCAGTTTTGGAAGCAAAATTAGTAACGCAGTTGCCCGCAACCAGTCACTGCAGAGAGCTGGAATGCATCGGTCCAAATTCCACTTGAAAACATACTATGTGATGTGTAGCCTTATCTTACACCTGCTTTTAACCACTACACTGTAAACATGCCCTTTCCCTTGAAAGCTAGCTGTTTACACAAGATAGAACCAATTTGTCCATCAATTTCAACACACCAGTTTGCGCAGACCGGTGCCAAAGGGAGCAGACATCAGATAAGGCGTTTCTAGGTGGATATAGACAGGTATATAAAAACACGAGTGTTATGGTGGACCTGCATTTGTTTCATAGGGTTTTTGATGACCTATAATCATGAGGTTGTGTAGACAGTTTATGGAGGAGCAAAGAACCTTTTCACCTGTGCGGGTCACTGATTTTAACTGTATTTAACTGTGATTTGTACCGCTAGCTGCAGTTGAGGCTTGACGAGGGAATGGAGGACAATGTTTAAGTCGATATGAGGAGGTTGCTGGGGACATGCCATTGTGCAGTACGGCGATTTGTGTTTAAGCCTAGCAGGCAATTTGGCCAGTAAGTGATGAGTTTGATCGCTTGTTGCTCGTTTGAAATTTCGAGCAACAAGCTATCAAACTTGATCTTTTGGGACGTGTACTAGCCGTCAGCATTGTCAGTCAGTGAACATAACCCTCTCTTTGGAATACAGCCCGTCTGTTGCCATATTCAAACGTCGTCATCATCATCGTCACCATGAAAATGTAGAGCTTGTGGAGAGCTGTTAAGGACCTGTAAAAATATGCAAAATTTTAGACGATTAACATTTTTCTATCATGCTGTACTAGCTGGCTGCTTTAGATATTGTAAAGCTTTTGAACTTGTGCCTGTATGTGTGTGTCTGCTTCTCTAACTACTCTCCCCATGTTTTTGCATGCGATGAAGAACGTTCTCATTGTGGAGGTGAGTGAGCTCCGTTGCCTTTGCGTGCCTCTGCTCGTGTGTGTTTTAGTGCGTAGACTTCCACGCAGGTCACACAGTGTTCCTCGGCCTGTTTAAAAGAACCGAATGCATGTTCGCTCTGTTAAACACTGGTAATAAGCTTGGTCAGTCTGTTCTGGAGTCCACTTAATGCACCTTCGTGTCCCATTAGAGTAACTTTACTTAAACTTCATGGCTATCTCTGCAGCAACCTGCCACTTTAGATCTCATGCTTCAGACTCCCTGAAAGCAAACGACTGGCTACGATTGGAGTAACAAATTATTAAGAAGTGCATTTAACTTTAAATTAATGCATTTACTGTATGTCCATGTTAAAGAATGCAAGCTGTGGGTTTTTGCAGCACAGTCATGTGATTCAACGTGACCATTAACTGTGACTGGAATATGGTAGGAAGGTATCTTCTGCTGTAATTGGGATGCTTCCTGAAATAGCGCATGGCTAATGGCCTGTACTCAGACTTTGTTTCGCATGTCGAGGCGGTGTCCAATCCACATCTGCTGTTAAGATGCTGTTTCTTGTCGTTCTCGTGTCTGACCCACTTTCAGACCTTCTCCTCTCCCTGCCAGGGCATCGTCGATACAGGGAAGACCATGGAGGCCCTCCTGAAGCATGTACAGATCTTTAAGCCCAAGATGGTGAAGGTGGCTGGGTAGGTGGGCTTGCCATCCTCAGGGCTTCGTATGGAAGCAGGTCCAAGATCCAGATTTGCTGCCTTTATGGGTGTGTGTGTGCATGCGTGTGCATGCGTGTGTGTGTGTGTGTGTGTGTGTGTGTGGGGGGGGGGACCAGTCAGTCTACCACACCAGTGTGGAGCAGGTGGGTGAAGAATTTAGGGTCCACCTGGAGATGGATAAAGAACAGGTTGGGCAGCGCTGACTCCTTGTTGCTGTACTTCATGTTACAGGTTGCTGGTGAAGCGGGTGCCCAGTGGCAGGGCAGTCATCCCACACTGTATGTAGACCCCCCTTCTGCATCATGACACCAGTCCATATTTCCACTCTAATTCATACACAGTGATGTGAATCGTTGTTTAGTTATACTTTTATCATTGCCTTGCATTTTATGTTAATCACTTTTCATTTGTCCATAAAGAGTGACTCCCCCCCCCTTTTTTTTTATACCTGGAAAGATGTCGGATTTGAAATCCCTAATCGTTTTGTGGTAGGCTACGCCTTGGACTACAATGAGTATTTTCGAGACCTCAGTGTAAGTTTCCTGAGTTAAGTTTGTCGTTTAACGTCTTTACTCTTTGGTTGCCTTAAACCGACTTAACCTAAATGGACCACCCTGAGACAATGTTTTACAGTTACATTTAAACAAAACGCACGGGTGAACACTGCTGTATGTACACTCAAGCTAAAGTCATGTGGAAACATGGCAGAAGCGGTCAAACACTCATTGAATCAGACACGAAGTTGACAAAATTTGGGTTGGCATTACAGGTTTTATTTTAAACGTAGGATTGTGGATTTGTATTGTGTCGTACAATTTTTTTCTGGTTTTACTCGTATGACTGAAGGACTCTAACTGCTTCCTTTCAGCACATATGCGTGATCAGCGAGGTTGGGAAGAGGAAGTACAAGGTGTGATAGACAAACGTCCCAGGATTCCCTGCTTCGGGAATCGCAGCTCTTTCCCATTAAAACAACATGGACTACCACTAATGGCTGATAATTAAGTGCCTTCACTTCGCCCTTGCTAGAATATGCTGTATTCTGTTACATTATGAAACTGATATGCCATTCTACTTGTCATGTTAATCTCTCTTGCTGAAATGCAAGAGGAAGGATTTGTGGCAGTTTTAACTAAAGAAAGAGATTATCTATGTGCCATCTTTTATACAGAGCATGCAGCATATAACTTTAACAATTCACTGCCTTTTAGTACTGTACAGTATTACACGTTTTATACGTTAAAGAATTACCCAATGACCTCTAATTCTTTCTGCTGCTGTTAACCCATTAAATCTTTAGGATTGTAAGGGCACTGCATACCTGAAAAAGAATTTAACTGTAATGTTTCAATATGGATGTTTTTATTTTTATAAAAATAAAATATATTGCCTTAGAGCACTATAAACATGTTTTAACAATATTTTTTGGCAGCTAAAATAATCTTTGACATCATTAATTTCAATATAAGGTGTTTAGCTGTATGCATAGTTTACTTAAAATTGTCAAACTGTATTTAATACCCTATTAATTCCTTGTTAACCGGCATCTTTTGAAGGGCGCCTTATTATTATTGTGGTGCCTTGCATTTTTATTTTTTTTTTATTGCATACACTGCTTTTGTTTGGAATGGGTGGTTCTATAATAGCTGATTCTGAAAACTTAAGAACAATGGCATTCAAACAAACATGACATGGACAAGCCACATTGATGAGTAAGGTGTTTCCACACTGTCAGGTCCTGTGGGATGGCTGGGAAAGTAGGCTAAGGGTGAAGTGGTATTTAACCAGTGGGAGGGGTCATCTGAGCGTGACACATTCAGGTGTGAAGTCTGAAGAGTTCTGGTACCTTATATAGCATTTGTCCTTAATGCCAAGGCATCTGTATGATTGATATCCCTGTAGCTGACAATGTGAGAATAATTTATTTTAGACTAATAAAAAGTTTTTCATAAATGTATTTGAGTGTTTTGATTCACACATATGAACAGCCCAGTTCTGAGGTAACATCAGAGGACATGCTTTGTTTGGGTGTGATGTCACTTCCTGTGGAGGCAAGGAGAAGAGATCTCTCTGCCTGCTTGTAGCCAACTCGCTTGGCTGCCCTTACGTTGTTATTCGGAGCAATGTTACCTTCCTCCTCCGTTTGGCTTTGAAATATCCCTCTCAAAACGACATTCCATACATAGAAGCTGCCCGGTCAGCCAGAAAAAAGTCAGTTTATGCTCGAGGGGGAAAATGTTTTTGCCGTGTCCCATATGAAGATTTGTGGGAGGTGCTGGCACATTAGTTAGCAGGCAGGGCAGTGCTTTAATAATAATAATAATAAAGTTAAAATTAAAGAAATTCTTTAGTATATCCAGCCTCAAACAACTTACTACACTTTCATAGCTAAATTGTGTTTAAAGTGTGAATCACAAACCGTACAGCATGACATCTTGGTTGTATTACTATGTTCAGAGTTAAAAATGCTGCAAGTTTTGCGTAAAAAGGGGGGGGTGGGGGTTTGAGAGTGGAATCTGGAAGTTTCTTTGTACACAGAGGTGTATTTGCAAAAACACACACTTTCCTCCTCTGCTTCCTGGTGAGTACGTGAGTAAAGAGACACACACTTAGAGCCGTAGCGTTGTGTGTTTACATAAAGCAGAACTACTGCCGGTGGTGCGGTGGTCATACCTCACACTGCTCATATGAAATTTTTTGCCACGATCTTGGGTGCAGCGTTGGTTATTTGTGAGGCTTACCAAGTAATTGACAGTAAAAATGCTGACTTTTTTTTTCCCCCTCCCTTCTTCAGCTGATAGGAATAAACAACAGGGTTGACCCAAGCTTGGCTTCGACTCGCTAATGCCTCCAAGCCACTCGTTACTAACCTGTCACTCCAGTTTGAGGAAAGCTGACATCTTGATGAGTTGCATCATATACTGCGCTGCTGGTATGAAATATAAAAAAAATGTTTACTCTCGGTTGGTTTGCCAAGGGCTCAGGCGGTAGTTCACAAGTTAATCTGCTCTGAATTACTTTAGTTGATCTGATGCATTACCAATGCTCTGACAGCTCACGCCAGCTGCAAATGTTATAAAAATTCGTAGAAATTCAACAAGACTCTTACAGAAGTGTTTTCAATTAAATTTAAAATGAAATGCTTCAAAATTTTGAGCATCTAGGTACATCTATTTGTTGTTCCTAAATATACCCTTCGAGAATGTACCCACTATAGTGTTATGTATTCTAACATTACTGAGATAATGAATAAAAGGGGAGAAAATTTGCAAATGCTACTATGCAGTATATCGTAAATATGAACCTCTGATGGTTCATGTTCGTTCCCTCTGTTTGTACACCTTGTGCTGGAAAAGTCAGGCTGACTCTCTAATGAAGCAGCACATTTTATCAGAGGACAGAGGAATGTTGCCTCGTTTAGTAAACCGTGTCTGCAGGAGGCAATGCGAATACGTGGCTGCGGCTTTTTTGTTACTCTTTATGCATGGCTGCCTCCCACACAAAAATATTTACCACAACACTGGGTTAACCCTGGCACTGCTTGTTTTTTTATGGAAGAGGTGTAGCGAAATACCAACCCATGGAGTACGTCACCAAGCAAATCTGGCCTAGCACCGTTAAAGCACTTTCAAATGTGTTACACCACATTTCTCGTTATGGCTTAAGTGGGTAACATCACGGTTTGTTTGTCGTCTTCGCTGCATATAGTTTTCTTTTGGCTCTTTTCCTGCCATCTGTGACAATACAGAAACAGTGACAGACAGGAAGCCCCGTTTAATTAATGTCACAATATTTAGTTGTGTTCTGGTATTTGCATTAAGTCTGTTCTCTTTTATGTGTTGAGAAACCTGGATGAAAAGGAAATGGTTGCTATGGCTTTACATTGATCTGAGTCCTGGAATTTGTTTGTGGCCTGTTATGTTTTTGTGTCTAGTTACACGAATGAAACGGCAGCTCAAATGTGTCATACGGCCAACTGGTGTTTCTTAGTAATGGCTTGGCTTGGAATCAAGGTTTATGTCCTGTTGTCCTTCTCAAAGCTAACAAAACACCATGTTTTTCCCTATGCGGCGATGGTATTTTGAGGTGTATGTATTTTGCTCACTTATTTGAAAATTATGTTTGCTAATTTGAAACATGGGGTGAGGGGAGTTTAAGGACATAACTGTCAACAAAACACTATTACTACACTGTTAGGGAGGACCGTGAAAACTTTACCGCACATGAGGACTGAGGAGGACAGGTGGCAGGTAAAGAAAAAAGGACGTCCTTGGAGTAAAATAAAATCAGTAAAAATGACTGGAAACAGAACAGAAAATTCCTGTTTTGGAAAGCTTGTATCTCTTCGAATCGCCCCTCATGACGTATTTCACATGTTGTAAAACTTTGTGTGCTTTGGAGTGATCAGAAAACCCTGGACTGCTAAACCCACTGTGTTCTAGAACAAACCCCAACATTGTGTTGGAACGTGTCCTGAGCCAGAAAGAAGCTCCTGTTCCTTTTCGGTTGTCAAAACAGGTCCCACTCATATGATCGGTCCAAGAGCGAAAAGCAGTTTTACCTT
>JABJVR010006095.1:0-12824 GCA_025773905.1 Chitala chitala | reverse complement strand
TGGGATGGGCTCCAGGTTTCCCCGCGACCCTCACCAGGAATAAGCGGTTAAGATAATGGATGGATGGATGGATGAACTAGATTCACCACAGAAATCTGGTAGTCTGAAAAAAATTAATTGGCTTCAGCATCATTTACTCCAGACAACTACACATTGGCATAATTTAATGAAGTACAAAACTATGAGCTGTGCAAGTAATTTCTTCATAAAAATGTTTTTGTGACATTTACAACTAGAGATACACTGGAGATAAGCAATTGTTAAACTTGAAAAAATAACAACAGATGCTTTTGGCATACACCATTTTAATCGTTTTCCACCGAACAAGCACATAACAAAACTAACAAACTTTATGCCCCGCAACTCCCTGTACATCCACCTGACCAATAAAACAATAGACATGCACACACATTACACATGCATACACACAAGACATGTAAATTAACAGCAAATCCTGACAAACATTGTGCTTGGATACGTTGTTCATTATGTGTCAGTTGTATTTCCAAGCACGCATGGAAAAATACACTCAGCGGAACAGCATGTAATTCAATTACAACCAATTCCATGCTGCATCAACTTCACCAGAAGCCAATTAACCAAAAGCCATCAGCCTTGGTTTCTACAAACTGGAAGTAATTTACAAGCCAGATCAAATAAAGTTCAAATATAATTTAATCTGATTTAAAATTTATCTGCCTGTACGAGCAGAACAAAACCGAAAGTCGATTTAGGAGACGAGACTGAGCTGGAACCAGGGGTTCAACAGGCATCAAGGAGTACTCACTTTATTCCCGGAACCTCACACGACTTGGGCCTTGATGACGAGTTCTAAAAGAAAAGCACAGTTACCTGGTTAGGTCCCCCCCCTCTCATAAACACCATAAATGGGCTAACTGTAGGCGTGTGAGGTACCACTACTTTGTTTCCACACCTTTTTATTATCCCACATCTGCTTGGGGACATTTTTGTCAGCTTCAGACTCAGGCTCATCTGTCCCAGGAACTGTGAGCAAAAGCACTGAAGGGTGGAGGGGGTGGGGAGAAAGACAGAGCGAGGAAAAAAAGAAAAAAAGGAAGAGGAGGGAGGGAGCAGGAGAGAGGGAGGGAAAAAAGCATGGGAGGACAGCAAGAAAAAGAGGGTAGTGGGAAGGAGAAAGGAAGAGAGGAGAGAGAAGGGGACAGAGGAAAAAAAATAAAAAATCACATGTGAATGAGTGCTGCAGGGGCACAAAAAGCTAAAAGAGAGTGGTGAAGAGCACTTCAAAATGTGTAGATTTTTCCACTTACAGAAAAAACTACATTTCACATTGATATCAATTGCAATATAAAAATCCGTGACAACTGTACTGCAGATTAAATTTTTAAACTGTTATAACTCTGAAACTGCAGACTAAATTTAAAGATTACTTAAAAAGTGTTCTGACTTAAGTGTACTAGGTAATATATTAATACACAGTTTATGGCAGTAAGGTCCCCCCAAAAATGAATGTGTATGTGCATGGAAAGTCCAACATGCAGTGTGAAGCTGACAGCAGCCGCATTACCACGTTTAGGCTGCAGTTCTTGTGATCCTCCAGCAAATGCGTCTTGAGCAGGAGGATTCATTGTGCTCTGATGCAACGCAGAGTCAGAGTTGGTCCTACAGAAGAATGTATACATTCCAATTGAACAGTATAGGTACCTACATACACAACATGCTTAAACTACACTCCCCAGCATTTTTGTTCCCCATTATTTCCACAAACAATTAAGATAATTATGGTAACTGAATAATTAATGAGTCAGTCATGTTGCTGAGCCATGAAAACAGGACTTGTGTGGAGCATGCAGGCAGTGGCCTTTTGCAGTCGCTATGTAGTCATTGTGACTGCTGTTATCGGCACACCAGGCTGATGACAGAAGGTCACACTGAGATCCTCTAAAGACCATGCCATTTGAGTGGCGTGTAGCCAGGTCTCCAGACTGCGCCATCTGACTGGCGTTCGGCCAGCTGTCCAGACCACACCATCTGACTGGCGTGGCCACCAGTGTGGATAATAAGGTTAAAATGTTACAAGCTGAAAAGTGAACATTCAAATGTCTTCACACTTGTGCATAATAAGCAATGCAGAGAAACGTAAGAAAGTCTCTACAAATGAGATGTCAAGGAAACAGCCTTGAAAGTGCCATTCAAACAGCTGTCATTTTCTTACCTTCGCCAGCTTGTGTCAGGTGGAGGAGACAAATACACAGAGCCATAAGGACAGCTGTCAATGTGGACATTAACGTTAAGGGAAGTGGAAAACTACTACACACGTGAATCTGAATGAAATGAAAAGCAATGAGTGTAATTAAAGTTTTAGAAACTACCCCATAATGGTACTTAATGGCTCTGCTGACCCCAAGAATGATAAATCAATAGTTCACAAAACGTCAAATGAACTTTTGATTTATTCTATATGTATTCAAAGTATTCACATAACTGCACGTACACAACTTAAAACATTAAAGTGAAAAATAAGTTATAAGATACAGTTTGAGGTAATCCTTACAAAATATAATTCTCACACACATAAACATCCTTTAATTTAGTAAATTTAGTTTATCATTCTTAAGATGTAAAATATGCCATTTCTTCAGTATTACAAAATAATACAAAGTATACGCATTTCCTTCAAAACCTTATTCTTTAGCATTACAGAATAAAGGAATGTGAAATGAACATGACAAAAAAAAATGTTTTTCCATTTTGCTTTGACCGTGGCAATAAACAAAAACTTAATGAATAAACCGATGGTTTACGGTAACAGACGGACGCATCGCCCAAGAATCGCTTCATTTAAACATTCTGGGAAGACGCTCACTCCCAGAATAAGCACTTAACTGTGACACATCTAAATCTTAAATTAGGTGTGTGTGAGTATATATATATATATATATATATATATATATATATATATACACACACACATATACATACACATACACACACATTTTTTTTTTTCCCCCAAGCAGTAATCAAACAACATTTTGACCAGTTATCAGAAAGAGCGCGTCCGAGAGTAAGAGAGAGATAAAAAGAGAAAAAGGATATTTGGCGGCCATGTTTGTCGACAGAAAGGGGTCGTCGGTGCGGGGAGGTGATGCGATTCCGATCACGGTACACTCGGTCCACCAAGCCGTGATGTCGAGTTGTCCGACTTGTATCCAAGCCAGAAGCCTGGAAAGGGGTCTGTCAAATTCAATGATTAAAGGTTACAGGAAAAATTACTGTATATTTACCTCCAATAAAAGACAAAATGCCACGTACAAAATACGCATATTAAATAAAATAAAAAAGAAAACATTTAGCTTCATCAGATGCACAAATAGTTACATTAAAATCATGATGCATGAAAAGACACTACAGAACATAATTTGGCTCTGGAGGACAGCCGTGGCCAGTGATTCATTCGGCTCAGCAGTATTCGACATGCTTGGTCACTGACCCTTTGGGAGAGTTTTCAACTTTTACTCAGTTAAGTCCTGGTCAGAGCACAAAGACTTGAGAGGAAATGCCTCTCATCTAATCAGCTGTTATATCTGACCTCGCCACCTTTGTGCTCCAGCAACTAAGTCCTCTCAGATGACACCGATCACGCAAAGCCATTTGTTTATAGCAAATCATTTCAAGTGAAACCGTCGGTGATAGAGGACGGCATGTCAAGAGTAAAAAAAAAAAAAAAAAAAAACAAAGAGTTAAGAGTAAAATAGCACATATTTAATGATTTGGGAAAGAAAATTAGCACACTAGTAAAACAAGTGCAAATTTGCTTATATAAGAACGTATGTAAGCACTAATAATAAATAAATAAATAAATAAATAATAAAAAAAAAAACAAACGTTCACCTGAAAGGGTAGGTCAATGTTGCTGTTTCCAATCTGATTAACATTGGGCAAAGACCCTCCATAGTACTGTCCACGATTCTGCCCTAACTGCAGATACTGGGACTTCTGTAACTGCAGCTGTGTAAAGCAAAAAAACGGTACAAAAAAAAAAAAAAAAAATCAGCAATGTGCAGATAAAAAAAAAAAAAAAAAAAATTCGTGGGGGGGGACCACAAATACACAAAAAAACTGGCAAATATTACTTTGGGTATTTAAATATTTATTTGCGAAGCGCATGGGGGGAAATATTACAAAAAAGGTTATATCATTAGCAGTATCTGTACAAACATCCAAATAAAGGTGCACCTTAAATGCCTGAGCATCCAATTAATCAGACTTGCAGCACAGATGGGGACTGCCAGAAGAGTCCCCCTGTGTCCTAGAAAACAGCAACTAATATTTATATTTGGCAGGAAAAAGATGCTATTGGCGCCACCATTTGTTTTCCTGGAAAAATGAGAGGGAGCCCATGAGAGTGCAGATGGGAAGCCTTGCCTAGACCACAAGTTATTTCAGTCCTCCTCCCAACACAATGTGCTAACTGACAGCGCAGGCTTTCCTTATGCACACACACACACACACAACCTACAGTTACAAAGATCTCGTACGTCCCATATCTCCAAAATAACAGCAGTGTACACAAGCAGACAGCCATCAGAATGGAAAGTTGCAGGACCATCAGTCCTCTTGCCACTAATCCCATCTGACCTCTAACAAAAATAAAAATGAAATAAAATAAACCCCACACACTTCATCTGCTTTGCTGGCCTGTGTGGATTCACTTGGTTTGTGGTGCACACCTTTGCCGTTACCAGGATCCAGTGTCAATACAAAGCAACAGGCAAGGCTTAAATATAACAATATACACAACACTGTGTCACCTTTGGGGATGGAAGGAAACTGACAAAAACTTTTGATTTCTTAATTTTGACTCTATAATGACTTTGGATGCTAATAACCAAAGTACACCTGATCATTTAGAACAAACATATGAATGACATGTACTTGCCGAACACAAAACATCAATTTGCTATTAAGAACGAGATTTCTTGCAGACTATGGTGCAAATTTTTGGACTGTGTATAATTTATCAGAACCATTCTCTGGTTTGCACAGGAAAGTTACGCAATTCAATAATATGGTTATAATACCAATAATTTTGATTTGAAAGCTGACATTCACATGGACACTTTTTTCAAAGTTCTGTTAGTTCCACTGACCTTGCTGATAGCTTTACACACTGCAGGCTGTATTTGTGAAAAGCAGTAAATTCTCTTTCAGCCCTTGGAACATAAGCACATGTTGTGTCTGTGACCTCTGAGATAAGGGAAAACCCATTTTGCCAAACCACAAACGTAATGCAGTAGAACAGTCAGAGAAAAAGCCATTTGTTCTCTTGGTGTAGAATATGAAAACGAGAGATGAAACATGTACACGTAGCTCACGCTTTATGCCTCACAGTGTTTTAGCACTGACACGCCAGTGCCTTACGCTGCTTCCTTCCCAAGTTACCAGCGATCACACTATGGTACAAAATAAGAGCTCAGAGTGCTCTTGTTCTCAGCAGTAAAGACACTCTGTGCTCCTCAGTGTAGACTGAAGACTGCCCATATAGTTTACACTTTAGCTAAAAGTAGGTGCAGACCATGCACTGGACAAATCCTTACCACAGAGCCATTTACAAGTGAACCAGTCAGCGGTGAGCTGTTGCCAAGGTGCATCCCTTGACCGGTCCCATTAATCGTCCCAGGGCTTTGCAGGAACCTCACTGGGCCTATCCCTAATCTCGCATGTCTGCATCTATGGCACGGAGCCGCCTCCGCTTCGACACACACATCACACTGCTGATCAGCAGAACAGTTAGCTGTCCTTCCTGCTTTCACTGCCTCCTACTCGAGGCCAACTGGCCCCAGGTTGGCCACAGATCAGCAGCAGCGCAGAGGTTTTCTGTGACTGCAGAAACAGACCCACTGTGAGCGAGCGTGACTCAGTTCACAAATCACACCGCCACATGACCCCAAGGAGAAAGACAAACAGGACAATAATGCATTAAGATTCACCCGATAACAATCACCTTAGAAAAACAACGCAAACTTATGATACCACAGCCAGTTCATTCTCATCTATTCATATTCCTATCCATACAAAATGTGACAGGTTGTACTTCAGTGTATTTATACACTATATAACGTGGGAGACGCTAGGATTTTTAAAACACTTTTCAAATAAGTTCCACCCACTAAAACTCACACTCAACTCATCACTCGGGTACTACACTAACTGTCCGTTAAATTTTCTTACTTTAACAAAATTTGTATTGCTGTGTATTGGATAAAAGGAAAGGAACAGTGCAATACTGACAAAGCATTATTTCCCCCGTTTAATATAGGTTTTCAGCACCAAAATATTTGGTATCCAAACTGATTTCCAGAACATAACACAGGTCAGTAAACACAGGAAGAGCTATAACTTCTTAAAAGTATTTGATAAACATTTACAGCAACCTGAACATACAAGCTGAAACTGTCTGTACCGAAGTCCCGTCATGCTCCCTGAGAAAACGGAAAATATTAGGTGCCCAACAGAACACAGCAGTGTGGACTGGCGCCCTTTTAACCACTTCAACCAAAATCAACAGTTTCTCCACATACGGAAGTGAAGAAAAAAAACGGCAGGACAAGTTACATCAGAAACTCTTAAAATCTTGAATACCAAAGGGGTCACTCATGCAAGTGTTTCAAGGTTGCCAAATGCAAAAGATGCAATCGTGAGCGTTAATCCGTCAATCAAAGCCTTAAAAACGAGCCAATGAAAACAGCGCTGTTACGTTGACGTAACGAATGTGCATGAACGCTTCGCATTTTGTGAAGGTTACATGCATGCACTTAATGCATTTTCTGTCTTGTACTTACTAGGTGTGGAAACAAAAATTTCCCCTTGGAGGAGGGGAGTTAAGCTCACCTTTTACCTTTATCCTGGTTCCATAAACCATTACACAACCATTTATTTTCTACTCCCCAGAGCTGCTTTAAGATGGCATCCTCCCTCGCCGCCATCTTTTGGCACTTGGCACAGCCAACATAAAGTGGCGCGATTACTCATCCCCGATAACACGGGCAGTTTATTTGAGGAAGACTAACAAAGCTTCATGGACCAGCTGCCAAAATTAAAGCATAACGGGTTTTCAGATGATTTTAAACTGTTCGGGGGAATTTGCAGTTTCCAAATCAAATCAGTACAGTTGCACTTAGATCATTTGCTACAAGATGAAGCCAACATTAGCTGCACTTGACATGAGTAGCTCTGCTTTAAAACATTAACTCAGCATTTACACAATTTTGGAAAAAGGAATTAAATTACCTGTAAGGTCCACCATTACAGTTTGCATGCATATAAATTCTGCAGATGATTAGTTAATATTCATTAACACTGGTGTACCATACAGCTCTGCTTTTGAAAAGTTTAGGTATTTGGAAATTGTTTTATAGAAAATTACAACTTCAATAACTAATTTAAATCACGGGAGGAGTTAACCCAACATATGTTCACTTCTCAATTTCTTAAAGGATTCAGGGACTGGGGCAGAGCCGGCCCTGACCAATTTGGAGCCCTTACAGAGATTTGTAGTTTTTCCTCTTCCCTCATTTGGGGCACCAGTTGTGCTCTGTGGATGGACAGTGCCCATAGCACTTGCCTATACAGCCTGTGCCCAGGACCAGCTCTGGGGTGTAGCTGGAAACAGCATGCACAATCAGAAGAACTAATCTCAGTGCTCTCACAACTGCTGTGCACACTGAAGAAGAATTTCCATGCAATTAAAAAAAAAAAATTATAAAAATTAATGACACTGAAACTTGGAATGTCATCCATTAAGTGGTTAACTGCCAAATTTAAAAAGGAAAAAAAAAAAAAAAAACTGTTCAACTATTGCTAAAATATAATTTTTAAAGTTAATCAACTAACAGTAGATACCATAAGGCAGTGATTTATTTTCGTAATAAGGAATGTTTGAGTCGTATGTGTTAGTTGTAAATAATACATAAAGGAACTTGGTCTGTGGAAAAAAAAATCTAAGAAAAAAGGAATTCTATATGAGACCATTTTGATCAATATAAATATGTGGTATGACAAACTGTGAAATGTGGCATTTAAGTTCACCAAAATTACATATTTAATGTAACATCACATCAGCAATAAACATTCGGAAGTGCTGAGGGTTAAAGGACACCCAACCCTTCCATCCATAGTGAACCGCCAAACTACATTAAATGTTGTGATCATCGCCAATAAGAGAGGACATGACACGGCCGATGACCAGGACAAAAATTTGGCAAAAAAGGAATGTGTTTTTCTGCTAGGACAAAAATACTCATCTTGGATAGATGATTTAAAAACTGAAGTGGATTTGAGCGATGTCTCACTACTTCTGGACAGGTATCCACTACAATGGTGGAAAATAAGTTGTGATTCTCATGACAAGCAAATTTGGTGACACACTATTTGTGCATACACAAGAGATCAATGCCCTTTACAGCAGGCATTCTACACTGCCAGCATGACAACAGACTTTTGCTATATAAAGTTGGAGGTCTTCAAAGTTACATAAAATAAAGTGTTGCTTGCTGTAGTAGATGAATAAAAGTGTTACAGTAGGAAATACAATGATTTTTTTATTTTAACAGTATTAGATTAAATTTTTTAAATTAACTATGTGTATTTGCAGACTTGGTTGGTTAACTTCTTAATCACCAAACAATGAAGGTCAATTATAAGTAAAACCTAACTGAAAGACACTAGCAACACTTGAGCTCAGTATAAAAGATTTAAGTAACTTTACAAGAGAAATGGCGCACCTGTGATTCACAGGCACATGGAAAACAACTTCACCGTTTATTGTGGTTTGGCAATGTATTGCTGACATTGTTTTCTTCCGTTTTTCATACTACCTTTCACTGATACTCCTTATCAGATAGTTAATCGTGTCAGGCACGATAAATATACCCCCCCCATTAGATCACACGTGTTCACTTCTCAGGGCAATTTCTTTCCATTAGCACCAGCAAAGACAGCAACGCAGCAGCTGGCTGCTACAACGAGCCAGTGAGTTCTTGCACAAGAGCTGCATGATAGCGGTGATGCTAGCTCTTGTTTGGCCGTGTGACACAAGAAAAAATGAGACTGGTCTGAAACAGTGGAACAGCCTGCCATGCAGCTCATACAGAGCACAACATCAAATTAAAAGACTTTACTCACTCCCACCCCTTTCTATCACTATGTTAACATTTCAAATGTACACTTATGGATGTAGGAAATTTGTTTAATATAATATAATATAATAATATATAATTTATGCTTATTTACAGGAAATTTCATTTTTCTAAATGAATTGCATACATTTGAAATGTTAAAAACTTTAAGATAAATGATGACAAGAAAAGCTGGTATGTCTGAAAGTTTATCTGCTGCTCCAGAACCCTCAAACAACATGATCAGTGAGACCATCTTGAAGAGTAGACAGGAAGCATGATGTAGGTTTGCTCTGGCAACAAACTGCTGCTTACAGAATACAAACCAGAGAACACCTTGTACTAATTAATAAGTCATGTCTACATTAAGTTTATTTTTTGGTTTTCTAACCTAATCAGATCTGAAAAAAACACCTGCATTTTACAATCTTCATATACAGTACACTAAGATTAGTAAAAAACAACAATAAAACAATTTAGGAAAGACGCCTGACTACAGAACTGCCTTTAGTGGTTTTCACTCACATTATCAACATGTGCAAGTCCTGACCTGGGGCTTCAATACAAAGAAATACAACGTACACATAACAGGCATATAGTTGCATTTACTTTTCGTCATGAAATCTAGGAGTCAGATGAAGGTTGACATGAATATACACCTTTTGTTGCTGCTTCCATTGGGGCTAAAACCACATTGTGTAGCTTTCATTTTACAGCACAAGCGTTCACTATGTAGTACATTAATCCCCTTAGTCTATGAAATAAATTTTTTAGTTTATTTGATGCATACTAACAGAGAAAAATAAACCCGCTGAAGACACTGTGTCATCTTTAGGTTTACAGTGTGGAACATAAAAAAAATTTTCATTCCATAGTGTAACTCAGCGTTTACCACAGGACGACAAACTCTCCTGACTTTAAGTTACCTCTACAACAGCTGGTATGAAAAGAACTTAGCCAAAAACAAAGAACACGAATGAGACTAGACTGTAATGGACTGCAGCTGATCCGTATAACCCCCCCACACACACACACACACACACACACACACACACACACACTTTGGCACACAAGTGAACAGTGAATTAATTGCAAAGTTCAACCACTGTACTGTGAAATACAGTTCTGCTCCGGTTGTTACTTTTTAAAGCAACGATTCACTAAATTTTGATGAAGAGTTGCAGTAAAAAGATGCATGTCCTGATTTTGCAAAGCTGTTCCTGAATCAACATAGGGTGTGCCAGGTATTAAGCTAATTAACCAATCAAGGGGATTTCCTCATCTTCCTCATACCCCTCCTGACTGTCTACTGGATGAAGGGTTATTTGTGAAGGTGCTTTGATCAATTCAGAAGTAAAACATATTAAACATTCAATATATTTTTATTTTGGCTCTGAAAAACACAATATAGTCCTTTTAATTTTTAGGGTCAAAATGTTGCCATACCTTTTATTTCCAAGTCAAAATGTTGTTTGCGCTATTATTTTTAATGCAATTTGTATATGCTGTCAGTACTTTACAGCCTTCGTGAACTAACAAAATTTTAACTATGGTTTTAGATGGTGTTTTCACTGGATTTTTGATTGCCACTCGTTTTTCTTTGAACACGCAAACATTAGGAAAGAAGGAAGACGGTATCATTATGCCTCATAGTGCACTTTACCAATTAAGTAGTAAAAATTTTAAGATGTTATTTAAACATTGGACATCTGGAACGTTGTTTTATTTAAAATCATGGGCAAAAGTAATAAATGTATGAAAAGGTCTCACCCAATCCACCCCTTAATTTTCTGATCCGAAAAAAAATATGATCCACAACTCAAAAACCATGATACGTTTCGAACCACAAGTTTTCTGACCTATTGCACAAATACTCAAGTTTTTATTAGAAATATGCTTTGATGAGCTGGAATACTTATTTTTGCAATCGGATCGGGATATCCCTACTTTAATTTAATTTTAATTCAGATATGCCACAGCTTAAGAAAATATTAACAGCTGTTACTGGAACACACTGGAGTATTTGTTCACATAAGTTTGTGTTAGTTTCAATGTGCAAATAAAATGAGAATCACTTATTGGGCAGGGAAAAAAAGTTTTAAAAATGTTGGCATCTGGTACAATGAGAGAGAGAGAGAGAGAGAGAGAGAGAGAGAGAGAGCAACAGACTTACGATGTCATCATTGTCTACAGTGCAGAGATACACACAAATGTGCACGTACACACACACTTCACTCACAGCAAAGTTACTATCTTGCAGGTTCCTTCAGTTCTTTAATGATCTGCTTTGCCCCCAAATATTTGCAAAGCTTCAGGGGCAACACCCCCCCCCCCCCATCATTTCTTAAATGGTACAAAATTCTAGTTATACTTTCAATTTTCCATGTTTGCAGAAAAATAACATAACAGTAAGTGCATTGGAAGTAAACTGGCAGGAACAATACAATATCATACTATACCCAAAAGTCCCAGCTCTAAAAATCCAAACCCTGCAGGCTAAATGTACATCACATTTACACGGCTCACTCCAGCTCAATAACAACACTCAGCAAAAAGACTTTTCACAGTTCATTTCTGCTCTAAGCTAGGAAACCTAATGGTGGAAAAGAGTCTTTGCCAAACAAAATAAAGGATTTTTATATTAATTACCGATCAAAACTTTGGGTACACTAAGCTTTATGATTTGAAATGCTCCCAAACATATTATACACTTATCTATAAACACTATTACAGGTGTACTTATACAACTAAAAATATAAGCTATCAAATGAAATGAGAAACAAAAATGTGCATTATAGTGCATCCCTTGCTCCTTCATCGCTGGTTTTGAGCATATGGAAGCTTAACGGACTAATTGTCCTGGTAACCTACTTACACACGTTCTGGGGTGAATTCAAACAGAAACAATCATACATCTCTCAAATATGCATCATAAAAATATCATCAGGCCTTACAACTTGAAATACATGCATTTTTACATGCCATAGCAATCCAAAGTTTGACAATACTTTGGCAGCCCAAGCTTAAGTATGGATGTCTTCAGCCAACTGGATTAGCAACTGGGAGGGGGGGATTGTTCAACCAATCCTATAGGTTAAAATTTAACCAACTATAATCACATTTTACAGTAGATAAACCACCGCTTTAGTTTTCTCTTTTTATAATGAATGTTTGAATTGTACAAGTTGGTTGTACATTAGTAATAAACAAATGCACACTGTGGGGCGGAAAAAAAAATTGAAACTAAATATTAAGTGTGTAGCAAAAAAACATTCTGTATGGGACAGTAGCAATGCTTAGGGTTGAAAGTTTTAGCTAATTCTTTTGACCAGCAACCAATTGTGATTAGTCCACGATTAAACTTACGTAAAATGACCAGGGAAGCACAGCTAAAGTGACAACATAAAATTAATAGATGGGGTTTCTTTTTTCAGTGTGCTTCTGCCACTAAGTTTTACAGAGGAACATTCCCAATCGATTAATCTTAACATATTTATTTATTAATTGAGGGATGCCAAGGTAACTCAGGAAAGGAGCAGTTAAAAATGTGCTATTCTGCAGACAAAGCTTATTGAAATATTTCTATATTTTGCTATATATAAATATGTATGTATGTGTGTATATATATATATATATATATATATATATATATATATATATATATAAACA
>JABJVR010006093.1:0-49522 GCA_025773905.1 Chitala chitala | reverse complement strand
CCCCCCCCCCCCCCCCCCCCCCCCCCCCCGCCCCCCCCCCCCCCCCCCCCCCCCCCCCCCCCCCCCCCCCCCCCCCGACCAGGTCCTGGCCCCACACTCATCTCTGTCATCAATTACGCCCTGACGTGTTTTCAGAACACTAAATGGACCATGGCCCATCACCGCCGAGCATGGAACGAATCCTGGGATCTGAGACGTCAAGCAAAACAGCGAAGAGACAGGGGAAAATAAACGCACAGCCTAAAGAAAACAATTAGAAATCTATTACTCCCCTTTCTTGGAGAGCGGCATTAGGCACATTCCTGCGTAGGAATGGCTGAAGCAGACGCTGACGGTCTCACAGTCACGCGGAACGGCGGCCTGAATTACGCAGGGTACACAACTCAATGGATCACAGGTGTCCTCCTCAGAAGTTCCTATGCATGTTATGACTAACCTTTCAGGCAATAATGGCTTGTGCCAGCAGAGGCCTTGATCTCCTCTGAGCAAATGTGTGCTGTAAAAGTGAGTGTGATTATCTGGGCCAGAGCGAGACTCTTGGCTGCCACAATCAAAGGGGCTGTGGGCAGTTTCGGTTTAATGACAGCGAGAGGTCTCCACGCTGAGACTAGGGCTAAACAAGGCCCTCTTTCCTCTCAGCTCTGGCAGTTTGAGCCTGCACTACACCTCTAATCTCCCAGAGGATGTCAGAACCAGAACATCGGCAACGGGTCACAGCACTTTCCCTCCATGGCAAGCAGAGATCAAACCCTTCGTTGCCATTATCAAATGTGCTCTGTGTGCTTTCCACTGGCCTGTCAGCGTGGGGAGATGGGGAATTCGAACATAATCCACCCAGGATAGGCACTGCTGAACAGGAAAGGACCACCATAGAAAGTTTCATCCATTGAATTTGACAGAAACCCTGATGTCCACATTCACGTATGCCAGGCCCCTGTGTTTACATCCGATACACACACAAACGTATACTTCAGCAGTACAGCTCAGTACTTCACCGTGAGAGAGGCTGACAACCCAATCCGGCTGAGGACCAGATGAGCTAGTCAATCAGAATCTCAGGAGATGAGCTAAAATTCCTGGATGCAGGGTTAATTTTACCCGACAACAGACTGCACTGGCATGTTTTACTGGGGCCCCCATTTTGAACCGAGTAAGAGCATTTCTGAGGAGCCCACTCACGTTTAATGAAGGCACACAGGGTAATCTTATATCCACGGCAATCACAAAAAACGCTGTAGGTACTTCTGCCCGGAGCGTGCTCGGAATGAGGCACCGGCAGCACAGACACAATCAGCATTCTGCAGACTGAGAAGACAGACGTCCATGTGCGTTTGGACAGAGCTCACCATAAGTGCAGAGACAGGAAGCACAACAACCACCTTCCTCCGAGCTGTAGAGGCACTCTGAAACAAGCAATGCTGTACAAGTCATTAACTATTTTTATGTCTCCCCAATGCATACATCTGTGTACATATCTGACCGATTGCAGTTACACAGATGATGCAAGAGCCTTTCTGTAACTAGATTCGTGTGCATGCAGGTCCTGAGACTGTCAATACGCTTTACCCCTAGCCTTCTTGTACGCTGTGTACGCACATTCTGAGGTTTCCATCAAGCCTAGATAGCCTGCTACATTTATTCAGGATCGAATTCAGAGAACACTCTAGAAGTCTGACGTGCGGCTTAAGATCTGTCAGCCCACAATGTTATTACACATCCAACACATCAGCTGGCTTGTCACCTTGAAAGAGAGCCGCTGCCACACACAGAAAAAAAGTTATTTTTCCTAGGAAGCAGCTGACTTTGAAACCATGGCGCACAGAATAATTATACTCCTGAAAGCTCAGCTCAAGTGTGAAGAGACTTACTCTGAGTCAAGAGACTCCGTAGGCAGTGAAGACAACAGAAAAGCTCCATCGTTATTAAACATTAAACGAGGTATTCCAGAGCCCCACTGTAAATTGCATGCAGCTATTGCAGCTGTAGGTCAATTAGTCAAGCCAAACCGTTGCCCGGGTGACCATTTTTCCATCATACAATGATACATACAAGGGCTGGTGTATGGGCGGATTGTCCATTATGGGTGATTTATTCAACATGCAGGAGAATTTAAGTGAAGAATTAAAAGGGTAATAAAGCTAAGAGTAAGCCCTGAATGGGTGAAGAGAAAGCCGTGTAGGCTCTTTGGGAGGTGAAACTGTGTCGAGGTTGGGAGGTCGCATTCCTTCCCTGCCCAGTCCGACATCATTACCAACCTGGGAAATGTCCTTTGCAGTGCTAAGGGAGGATGTTCTCCACTCACTGCTAATTTAAATGGAAACTTGATAATATTCTGTGAAGGGATTATAGTAACCAATAGGGATTCTTTGTTCATTACTTTGTCGTCATGCATCAGGGCCACATCACCAAAGCCCTAGTTGTCTGCACACATGCACCAAATCATCTTTGTTGTGTCTTAATTTAACTTGGTTCTGACTACTGAATAAGTCAAATTTTGCTGCCTTGTGAGAATTCAGGCAAACCCACCTCCATGACCTGCTCTCAGCCTGAGGTCCTCTGAGCTGGCAAAATAACCTCCAGCTCATGCTTCTTTCATCACCTTCAAAACTTCTCTATTCCTCAAACACATCACTCTGCATCTTCGGGCCACTGAAGCTTCATGACCGGATCGGTACCGTTTCACATATCCATTCCCCAGTACGAACAATAGTGTTAGGCAGCTAATCTAAATAATGGGTAAATACGGCTGGTGTTGTTTGGTGTAATTCAGTATTCAATAACGTGAGAGGTCAACCGCTCCAAACGCACAGAAGTACACGTTCAGAGATAATTTCACGCGCAGTGAATAAGGCCTAATCAACAGGGTTGGCAAACCGCCTTCAACTTTCACCCCTTTAACAGGTAGATTGCAGAAACACAAGAGGGTCTAGCGATGATGCATCTACTCCGGCCAGCTCGGCGGAGCTAATGGCTTCAAATGCCTCTTTTGTTTAAACAGAATCCCATTACCTGTGACATAATTTGTGGTTTCTTCAATAATTTACATAAAACAACAGTCCGAAGTCACTGCCAAAGCTCTCAGGAAGAGGGGGGGGGGGACGACACGTCTGCCAGTGACCCCAGATGAAATGGATTTGTAATTATTCATGCACTCAGTGTGTTCTCTTCAGGCTGGGAGGAGCAGCATGTAGGGATCATGCAGAAAGCTGGACACGGGCAACATTAGGCACAGTGCAAAGCCGGAGAGGGACGCCTCTCGCCACAGGGCCTGGGGCAATGATTCAGCACAGCTTCTAGAAGCTTCTCTGAGACCACCCCCCACATACAACTGAAGAAAAATTAAAGTCACTGGCTCACACTGTATACTCAGAAGGCAGTGGGGAAATACCAGGCATGTGAACCTCTTATCTGTTCCTTACCTGAGGTCTTCTTTGAGCGTGGGGTGAGGTTAATCTCGTCGGCTACTGTTAAAAGGCATAAACAGTTGAGTTTGGTTAGTTTTGGCATGCCACGTGCCCTGATTACAGTCACCAGTTCTGTCCATCTTACTTTAATGGCAATCAAACAACATGCAAAATCCCTTCTGGGAAGAGAGGAAGGGACAGGGGAAAATGCAAGACAATTCACGTCATTCAGAACAACAATCAGAGGTGGAGGAGTATTAAACACCATGCAGACCTGTCAATCACTCAGTGTGGAGGCCGAATAGTTATTCTGTGTTAGCGTATCACTTTCACCCACAGTGCTGTGTGTCGCTGAGCTTTGGCTCATTTTCTCCCCCTCAATCTTTTTCACATCTAAATGGAATCAAACCGTCAAGTGTCTGGATGGTTTAGCATAATTTCACTCTGACGGGATTCGAATTCATGAAGTGTTATTGCTGATCTGATTCCAAATGGAGCACAGGACATGATTGAGATGGAAAAAATACCATTGGTGGGGGGTATTTCATTCAAACCGTCTTGAGGAAAATAAAAGGTATGTAAAGAGAATTTGTAGGAAATGGAAAGTGGTTGGAATAACCTGAAAAGCTTTACTGGGGCATATGATTTTTACATTCATTCACAAGACTGCTCAACCTTTTCCATGTCGCTGAGCTGCTATTACTAATGTTTTATCATATCATAATGAATGACTTCAAAGTGCAAAAAAAGATCGACATATAATCAATTAATGCACAGTCAACAAAGCTCGTCAAAAACTGAAAGAACTGTTTAAGCCCCATTAAAATTCCTCGCATCTTAATGGGCAGTGGGGGGGGGGGGGATCAACACACATGGTGCTACTCCTGGCATCTTACCTCTTACACTTAACGTTGTACTCAATGCCAGATGTTCTTCCTCACCGTTTTTGCTACACAAAGTCACTGTCTCTGAACACTGGGAACATGATCACATCTGACCTTTCCCAGACTGACCTCTGCGCAGGGAGCAGTCTGACAAACATCTAGTCGGACGTCTCGGCTCTCTGCAGCGGTAAACGCAGACCGCCAGGATGAGCTACATATGTGCAAGTGCTTGACTAAACAGCGACTCCTCTGGGAGGCGCATTCCCTGCACTTTACCTGCAACTGTTAGCAAAGCTTGCTATGGTCAAACCCAGGCAGGGTCTCTTGAATAAGCAGTAAAGGATCTGTGGATACCACGCTGGGCAGTATAAGTGCAGTCTGGGGGGTCATGGGTCACGCAGGTGGGTCACGGGTCACGCAGATGAACAGAAGTGGCAAAAACTGTGGGTGAACTGAATGCATGATGCAAAAGGAGGAAAGACACCCTCTCACAGAAGTGCACCTTGTTTCAGGAATAAATTCAGTGAAAATCTGATCTGGCAGTGCTTAGATGTGTAGTTCACATTAAAAATTACATTTAATTATGCTGGAACAGATCTGGGGGAACTAAGATTTGTGTATACTAAAGTCTGAAGATACAGAACTTGAAAATGTTCTCATTCCTAACATGTACAATCAACACAATTCATATCAAATTAATAAAAGCAAAAAAAAAAAATTTAAATTAATCTGTGCTCAAGGCTACGCTGACTTTTCTGCTGTTTATCTGATAGAGTGAAAAAGTATGAGAGCAAAGCAGGAAGGGGACGATTCAACAACGAATGACATGATGGCAAGATGGAGCCGCTCTGCAGAGGACTCAGATCGAATCTCGACCTCCGATAACGAGGCATGTCATCATTCGCCGCGGCTCGCAGAGACGACTGTTCTTGGCGAGTTCTAATGCTTTAGAGCAGTTAGTGCCACTCGCACAACTATGCATTGCCTGGCCGTGTTTGACATCCGCTGTCCTAAACAAGACAACGGTGCCAAGAGAGAAGGGTGGGGACACGGGGGGATTGGACTGAGGAGCTTGTGTGCACGTGTGCAACACAGAGGCGGGGCTTAGACAAAACAGCACATCTGATTCGCACATGGGTCAGCTTTCCTGACTCTTACCTAGGTCCATGCTCTTTGACTTGCGTGTCTTGACAAATTCCAGTTGTCCCACATCTCCGAACTGCTTGGTGCGCTTCTCAGACATGCTCTGACGGCCAAACCCCTCCCTCTGGAAAGGTCCATCAGCATCTGCATCAGGGCTCAGAGAACTGGAGGGAGAGAAAGAAGGCCATAAATCTCTCACAAGGGATTATGGGACAAGTGGTAGGGCTTGAGCAAGGTGAGATGAGGTCATAGCACATAATTATGGATGTCAAAATCTTGACAATTTCTTATTCGTGTTTTATTAGCTTGTGCTGTTATACAATCTTTCTTTCCGTTCAATCACTTCATATATTTCCGCTAGAGTGAGCAAAATGATCAACAAAACAGTAAGTTATATCCTGGTACTTAAGATGGCAACCTTCCAGTTATAGGTCCCTGTTATTAGCTGCTATCCTTACCCCACCCCCAGAATTCCCATCTCCCCACCTTCAACAAGGTCTACAAATACCAAATGAGAGTCAAACTCAGAAAGAAAATAGTTTTATAAACTAATAATTTCAAATAATTGTAAATTTTGTGCACTTCTTAAACTTCTATATCTGATCTTAGATATCAGTAGCAGGAACAGCCATTGCAGAAAGTTAAGTGCACTAAACTATGTGTTTGCAGGGTTAGGCTCCCCACAGAGTAGACTGGGCTCTCTTGGTTCCATCCTTGAACAGGGTCCGGGTCCCGCGAGGGCTGGCCTGGCGTAGGACTCCCAGCTGGGCAGCAGCAACGACCGCTGTGCTACACCGCCACGTGGTGCTGTGAGCTTCTAAGAAAGCCTCCCCTTTAAACAGTGGTATCTCCGTCTGCATCTTAATTGAAAACGCACCAGGAGTCTGGGAGTTGGAGGGAGAGCGCGTGTGCGCGAGTAAGGGGAGGGGGGCGGGAGGAGGTGCCCTGCATGGATCATTTTGCATTTGAAGGCAGCAAGGCGCAATTAACTGAAGAAGATTTTCCAATTTGCACAGAGATGGGGGCGAGAGCCAGGGACAATGATGATTCCAGATAAACGCAGACATGGGGTGGGGGTGTTTGGACGTGTGTAGCCAGGCAAAGTTATGCAGGTTGTTTAATCGGTGATCATGAAGTGTAAGAGGGATCCACCACGTTAGGAGAACCAAGGTACCTGCTCAGAGCTTACCAAGCCAGACAAAAAGGTCACTTCTTGCAAACAAATCTCTTCCCAAACTCAGAAACAGAACGTTACGACACTGCACTTGTGGCTACTGCTGTGTTGGGTTTGTAGAAGGTCATTTTTTTTTTCGACAACAGGCTGCTTTGTAGAGTGATGAGGGGACCGAAAGAGCTCTTACACCAGCTCGTAGAACAGCGAAGAGCTGAGAAAAGAAGCCACAGCCGCAGCGTCAATGCTGCTATCGTTTGCTTCTCCCCTTCTTTGTCTTGCCATCCATGGGGTATCATCCCATGAATGTGGGACAGGGCTTCGAATCCCCAGGGTTCAAAATCCTCGGGACAATGTCATGCTAGATTTCTGCAAGTGATTTAACGAACACAAACAAGGCAAAACGGCTGGCGATGGCCACAGTGACAGAAAAGGCCTGCCATTCAAAACGCAAAAAGATAAGATCAGGGCCAATTACAGCCTCGCGGCTCTTATTGAACATTCTGCTGGAAGGGGGGGGGGGGGCGAGCTTGCACCGGGGGGGGAAAAAAATTTATATTTGTGGGGGGGGGGAGGGACAGCGCTGTGTGGCCCGGCTCCATTATACATCTGCCAGTCACAGGGACATCTACCCGGACTGCCCCCCCCCCCCCAAGTACACACACCTCCCCAGCCAATGGGAGAGGGTAACAATGTGGCACCTGCCATGTAGCAGAACCAGTTCACAAATTGTGATGTGTTCACAACAGAAAGCCCTGCCTCAGTCCGAGAGCTGCTCCGGCACCTCGCCTTCACTGGGTGATTAGTCGGCAGGTGCTCCAGCGGGGCCAGACGCCCATCAGGCCATGTGTCCAGCTACAAGGTGACTGCGCTGGTGAGAACGATTTCATTTATTTCGACCAACATTCACTCCTGACAAATGAGCCGGATTAGCATTTCTGCCATAACGGTTCCTTTAGCCCATGTAAATTACGTCCCCTTCAACAATGACCATTACTGATATTATGAGTGTCCGAAGCATTCAGCTCTTGTACAATGCTCCACCTACAATATGAAAAATGGACAGAACACGCTCCACAGACTGCAGAAGAACACAAGGAATCCAGCAGAAATGCAGCTACCTGTGGTAAAGTCTGCCTCTGACCTTCTTTGAAGCCACAAAAATGAGGTCATGTGGTCCAAAGCATCTAAGTCTTCTTCCAGGAAACCAGGCCTGCTTCTCAAGCACAATATCTCCTTTGCGAACCAGGCAGCGTCATGGCAACACGGCAGTTACCCAACAGACCTTGGCTCCCACCACTTAGGCCTTGGAAGGGGGCCACAGAGCCCCTTGACAACACTTCGCTCAAGGTCGTCTGTCTGAGGCACGCGCCGGTGCGCTGCCAAAAATTAAACTGATCATTACCCAGTCCATTAGGCTTCAGGACGAAACACACGAGCTTTTCTTCTGGGCGAAGGAGGGGAATTATGGGAAGACGTTTTAATGATTTACGCTGGATCCATTATGTCTTAGAAGGGTCACCTGAGAATCAATACGCATACAAAAAAAAAAGCTAATAGACAAATGTTACATACACTTGAACACAAATTACGCACAAACTCTTATGAATGTGTTACATGGGGAAAAATAAAATTTATACTGTACCAGAAAATAATCTAAATAAAATTCATTTTAACAGATGTACAAAATTAATTTTATACCGCAGAGAGTACATCAATACTCCTATTTAACATTGCAGCTAATAACCAATAATTAAAAATAACAAATTGTGTCAGTTCCAGTGAAAAAATTTAAAACAGAACAATTTATTAAAACATACGACTCTTATCTGTAAATCAGCTTCACTAACAGTCAATACTGGAAGCCCTGCATTACTTGTATAAATAAAGTCAACAAATTCCAATTTCTCATATATATAGCCTGTTTTATCGCAATTGTAAAATGAAACAATTCATTAAGATAATGTGGTGCCATGTAATAACCAGGGTTCAGCCAGCGTGGTTCACATGAGGAGCCTTTTCCTCTGAAGGCCCTTAGCCAAAATTAGACAGCCGAGCGGACTGCCCCTAGGTAAACATTGGGACATTTCCTTGTGCATCTCAACCACTTGTTCTTGGCTGCAGACACAGTATTTTTACAGACAGCTGCTACCTAAAACCTTATCTCATGAGGTCTGTAATGGAAAGGTTTACCGCAAGTGAACACACCCGCCCACCTCCATCAGAAAGAAAGGATGAAGAAAAAAAAACCATCAAGTGAGCAAACAGACACAGACCTTCCAGCCCCCTCCTCCCCTGGCAAAGCACTAACATTAGAATGTGTGTAGCTGGGTCGTATTGTGCGACCGTTACAGTCAGCATCCGACTGAGTGCTTCCAATCACTCCGGAGCTGCGTCCCTCCTCGTGTCGGACTGCACATGACCCGGCAGTCGGGGGCCAAGCTCATGGGAACACGGCACTCCGCTAATCAGCAGATGTTTGCCCAGCCGAAGCTCTCTGGCCAGTTTTATTTCCCTTTTTTATTATGTCATACCCTTCAGCCTAGGCTTCCTTTATTTCTTCTTTTTTTTTTTATTGTACACAAGGTGGTGATGGTTACTCAGAGGTGTACAGCTACTAATATCCCTTGAGCTCCCCCCCATTTCCACATTTAAATTACATACTGATGGTTCCTGTATGGTTTGACTTACGATTTTTCTATCCTACGATGACGATGGCGATACGACAAAATTGTAAAAATATTTTAAGTTTTGCGCGGCAGGTAAACATAGCAGCGTATGCGGTACGATACGTCGGGACCCTGCCGGGATGTACGCATTTCCCGCCATGTGAGATGCCTCACTCTCGCCGACGATCGACAGAGTTAAGGTGTCTCGGTGTTAGAGCGCATATTTATTTAGTCTTGACTTATTTCAAGTTACGACGGGATCATCGGAACGCATCTCCGGTTAAATTAAGACTAAGTCAACACAAACCAGCAATGCTGTTTAGCTCAGTGACGCACTGTTTCTGACACTCCAATACTCGAAAGAAAATAACAAAAACAACCTTTTCACAAGGGGCACCTGAATCCATTCGTTCCTCTGATCTAAAGAACGAACACACAAAAGCTGAGAGCTAATGATGCATGCAGAGATGTTGAAAACCCCAGTGTGTACACCATCAGAAATCAACGATGATTCAAGTGAAAAATTCATGTTCATGGGTCATGTATAGACAGAGTTGTTGACACCCCTCACCTCACCTGGGCTACTTGCCCCCTCCTCCACCCACATCCCCACCCAGCACCCCAAACCTTTGTTGGCTAATTTTAGGTCTGCAGCTGAACTGCTATCTTCAAGGTGTCCAACCTTCCCTTCTGAATAAAACAGCCTTAGACCGCTGAGTTGCACTACATCTTTTCTTCAGAAGGACTTACAATCGAGATGGCTGCTGGGCCATTTCAACAAGAGACCCCTTACTTCAAACTTGTAAATAAAAAATTAATTAAATATCTGAGGGGCTGCACATTCAGGACACACTCGTCCTTCAACTGTAAAGCCACCTCACTGGCTTGCATCAGCACCACCCCAATTCACTGGCTCGCATCAGCACCACCCCACCTCACTAGCTCGCATCAGCACCACCCCACCTCACTGGCTCGCATCAGTACCCCACTCTCGCTGCCCATTTACCAATGGTAACATGATATTTCTGTGCCACAATCAAGGGAACACAAATGCAACCGGCAATTTGCTGCGATTCCAGAGGCTGAGATAAAGCTGGGCAGAGGTGTCCACAATTAAGACATCTTTGTCTGAGGGTTTTTGCTGCATTTCGCCCCCCCCACCTTTTCCTCTGCCACCATCGCTCATCCACTTCCTCCCATTATGTTCTCACAATTTAATTGACTTTTAAGAGGGCAACTTCCTCTTTCACCAAAAGAATGTTAATGGCCTGAACACAGCACTGGTGCAGTGCCCAGTGTAGAACCACCTGCGTTCAGGCACAATGGGGGGAGGGTGGTGTATCCAGTATGTCCAACAGCTAGGAACCCAAACCAGAAAAACAAAACAAAAAAAAAAAAAAAAAAAAAGAAACAGAAACACACATGCTGTATAAACCCTATGCCAGTCAATCTAATATTCATAACCTCTAAGAAATCATTAACATTTAGATTTGTTTTATTTCTCTGTAATTACCCTGCAGAAAAAATCCTGATATGTGCAGAACCAGGGTGTTGTGGGCGAACACTGGGGATGTAAGTAAGCATTATTTAGCGACCAACAGACATGCCATCTTGCAAACAGGCCTGACCTTTCAGCTGCAGCGCAGAAGAGCATATTGAAGGCAAACACCCAGATCACAGTGGCAAAAAAAACTAAAGATGCATTATGTTCTTTCAAAGTGTGTAAGCAAATATGGCACTTGGCACGCTCGGAGCTGTCCCGGAATTCCACCTCTACCTGTGAAATTACACCGACACGAGAATGGGGGGGGGAATTGCTGCAACCCCTTCAGAGGTTCGACTGCACAAACCTCAACCACCAAAACAACTTTCCGATGCACAGCACCCTTACAAAGCAGGTCAGAAGGCCCCCTAGTGGGTGAAGCTTATACAGCAAGTCTCCTCTTCAACTGTCCCGCCTCAGTTGGGATAAAACCTGCCTGATGCTCACAGGAGGTGTTCCAAGAGGAGGCGAGTACCTTTTCAGGTAGCAAACAGTCAACAGATCAAAGAACGGCACGGAGCCAGAGAGCCGTGGACTAGTGGGCTCTGTCCAATAGCAGATCTCTGTGCTGACAGTACGCTTGCTGTTCCTAGAGGCAGCGGACAGCTCTTGTTGTTATGCGAAATATAGACAAAGATAATCCAGTGCAGCAGAATGTCGAAATGACAACTGAACCAAAGGAGCGCCGACATCTTGGCAACATCTGTGGGACCCCTGACGATGGCGACATATAGTTTCTGGTAACACGGCTGTTATAAGCTGACACACACAACCACACAAAGGCACGACCACAACAAATGGCTTAATGTAGTGGAGGCAAAAGAACAGCAGTGAGAACTCATCCCCTCCACATGGCACAAGAAACAACACATTGTACACACAAGTTCACACATACGTGCACAAACAAACAGGCATGTGCAGACAGACTGAGGTTTATGGTGCACCGTTATCTTATACCAGCATGTGTTTTAAGTAATTTCTCCATGCCATTTTCTTCTTTTTTCCCCCCGTTTGAAGGGCAGTGGAGCTGGCAGGTGGACCTCCCCAGTGTAGCTGCAATCCCAGCATGCCCCTAGAGTTTTCTCCCCCAGGAAGACAGAGCAGTGAAGCTGACAGGTGGACCTCCCCAGTGTAGCTCCAGGCAGTTCTGTGAGGAAGACCTCACTGGCAGAGACCACCCCAAAACAAAAATAAAAACCCACAATCCTCTGGACCGCTGCCTGTTCATTCACATATAGCCAAAACTGAGGCCTTTCTCACTTAGACCACGCCTCCCACTTCCCAATAAACGAAGCCATCCGATTAACAGTGGGCTGTGATGGCCCTGCCTGATCCAGCACTGCCATGAAGCTCAGATCAGTCAGCTGACGGTAGGGTGACAGCCTATGAACGCTGATGGCTACTTCTGTAATTGGGGGGTCCGTGGAAGAGCGATTCTGAGAATGTATGCGCACAAAAACACACGCACAAGGGGACACACAGACAGACAGACACACCGGCAGGCAGGCACATGCACGTGCACACGCGCACACACACGAACACAAACAGTTCAACTGGAGCTGACACCCAGCAGACAGCGACGATAGCTGGCAAGGCGGGAAGGCTGGTTTTCAATCCTTCTCCATTCTCTGCAACGTTAGCGCTTGACTGGGATGCTATCTGCTGTCTTCAAGGCTCTTGGAACCAAGCTGTGAAAGGTCCCTGGCTGAGAGGCGAATTGCGGATGGAAATTGGCAGCGTGGCGACGCAGCCGTCGCAGGTGCATAATGCGCTCCCCGCAGAGCTCCGCACCCCTCTGTTCTCTCCGCATTAGGCTGTGACTTCTGAGTCAATTTAGCTCGAGCAACGCCGTCTGTTGCTTAGCAACTAATTTAAAGCATAAACACCAAGCAATAATCATACAAGATGTTTAAAAAAAAAAAAAAAAAAAAAAAAACTGAAGTAGATACATTGCGAGGTTAAAAAACGAGTATAATCGAGTGACAGGGCTATAGACATGAAAACAAAGGCTCGTTTTCTTATTTCATTGTCCAACCTTCCAAAACCATTTTCTTTGTAACCACATCAGATACTGGCACACTATTAATTTCCATCATTTATGGACTAATTGTATAACATGTACTTTAATGCTTTTGAAGTGTCTGTCAAAACATTTTGAAAGTCAGCAATCCGTTGTTTAAACCCAACACGTTCAAGTTTTTGAGAAAATCTAGGACAGATCTGCAAAAAGGACGGCGGGAACAAAGTAACTGACTTATGGGAAAATTAAGCCTCGGGTGAAGTAGGACAGCAAAGTCGCCACAGAATATTGTGTGAATGAATAAAATAAGTGTTAAAGTATTATATGAGGAAACAAAAAATAATTTATGTCCGGTAGTTTTATTTTTAAGGTGCAATTCAAAGGTCAAATATGGGTCATGACAGAAGTGACAGACCTTAAAGAGCCAACACGGACTGTACGGCACTTCACCTTGCAGTGCAAAAAAGGGGCTCCAGAATTCCTCAGAAAACTAGGTCACTTTATTAATGCGTCTCAAGCGAGCGACAGTTCCTCTTTCAAAGCAGCCATATATCTTGTCCAATTGTACTAATGCGCTAACGTGCCGGTATATCCCACATACTGAAAATAACTTCATACTAGAGCCTGGATTAAAACTGGACGGTTTGTACATAACGTCAGGCGCACTCACACGAACGTCAGGTAATCAGGTGTTTCCAAGGTATGTGAGGTATATGAAGAGAAATAAAAAGCAGGTACATCTTTGTATTCACAGTGTTGGGAAACAATGTCAAATTACATTTTTCTCTTAATTAGAGTGGTAATAAAACAGCAAATACACGAGAGAGATTTTTATCCACAACCGAAATCCTGGAGTATGATTATCATGCAGTGTGTTTGTTTCTGAAAGATGAATAATTCAGAATGACCCACGGCGGTTCTACAACACACACGTTACGAAGCCTTCCTCTACGGCGACAAGCCACTGACGTCACTTGAACAAGGACTGTGCGCAGTGAGAGATCGCTTCGTTCGCGACCGGCAGGAGCACGGCGCTCGAGGGTCAGCGTTTGTGCCGACACATGTACGTAACGGAGGCGAGGGAGCGACTGAAAAACGGTCTGAAATAAATTTATCGCCTCCTGCGCAGTGCTCTTCTCTTGAAAAGAACTTGCCCAGCAGGGAGTCGATAGTGTTACAGAGCTGTCCAATAACACTTCACGCCACGCTTGACATGGCCTTGGCCTAACCAATCCAGGAAAAGCGTGTGGGGGGGGATAAAATGGAATCGTAGCGCTGTCTCTGAGGCTAAAAATAGAACGTGAACAAGAGGCAGCAGCCCTAACGGTTTTGCCGTTCATGAGCTGCCTGACAGTCGGCAGGAATCGTGTGAGGCCATCGTGTTGTAGCGGTCGTGCTCTCCTCAGAATGAAGAGGACTCGCCACAGTTATCCTGTCTGCTGTTAACTGTCACCACGACGACACCTGAGGACAGGCGGCATGAGCTGGAATGGTGGGGTAGATGGAATGCGACAACAGAGTAAATATGCCATCCTCACAAAGGCAGGGGGGAAGCACCTAGCACCCGCCAGCCACAGACTTGATTGTCCCAGTCCCACCCGCTGTCTTGGTTCCTCCTAAAGGTGCTGTGAAGGAGGTGGAGCCTTTGTGCACCGTTTAAAAAACCCCCAAGCTGCCATCTTTAATATTACCCATTCCACTCATACCCGTAGGCCAGGCCAGAGATGTGGAGAAGGTGGAAATGAAAAACACCCATGGAGGCGAAGTCTTAACAATGGGAAACTCTCGGGAACTTTAACAGCACCGCTTACACTTGCATCCCAGAAAATAGTGTGTTATTAAGTGCAAAAAGACTGTCAAAACCCATAATGCTGTGTGTCCTTCCACAACATCCACGGCGATGTGGATTCATGCTTCTCCACTCTGACAACAACTGTCACTTAGAGATGACACCTTTTAAAATACGAAGTGCAAAGTAAATAATTCAGAGGAAAATGTGAACTGTCACTGGGATAAGAAGAGGTGTACACACTAGGGGGGGTCGGATTAAGTAACAATGAAATATAGAAACAGACATCCAATTTGGGCTATGTTACAATCCAAATGATTAAGTGTAATTCTTTTAAATGCGAGCTTTTTAAATATGAAATATTTTGCAGCAGCCTAGACCAAGTGTTGGCAACCCGCAGCTCTTCCACCCCTCTGCAGCAGCTTCCCTGTAATTGAACAGGGACCAAAAATGGCTCTTTTGGGCTATTTTCATAGTGAAGGTTGCAGACCACTGGCCTAGACCAGCACATAGTTGATTTCTGTAGAGCATTACAAATGTAGGCAGATCATTTGCAGGGTGGCCTCCAAGAATTCTGGCTTCCCAATCTAAACCCTGGTTCCCCCAAACAGATTTAGAATGTGACAGTAGCTTCCTAAATTTTGCTTTGAAGCTGGAAAAGCTCACATGCCATCAGGTAAAACCACATGCAAACAGTTCGAATTCTCCATACATGGGTGAAAAAATGTGAGTGACCCCTGGCATGAGGTGTGCAACCAGTGAGAGATCAGTTTTAAAAAGTCACTACTAAGCCAGTTACTTTTCAGCCCAAGTTTAAGTTGCACTCCATACTTCACTTAAAATATCAGCGTCAGTTCATACAAGTGCAATGGGAAAAACTGCTCTGGCACTGCCAATCCCAGTTACCAGCCAAAACTACAAATGCCTCAGTGCCAAACACTGCATGTGGCATTCATTAATCAGAGAAGAGCTGAGAAGATCTGGAAGAGGAACAGCAGAAGTATGTGGCCCAGAGGTGAACTACATTACCACTCATTCTGTATGTGTATATCTTTGGCCCAGGAAGCATCTTCCATTCCAAACCCAGGATCGTCATGGGAACTAGAGGAGGAGTGGTCCGACAGGTGAGCTGGGACACCGGGCAACCTGTCATCCTCGATGATGACAGTGTCATCCTGGGGCATGTTCACCGTGGGAGACAGCTGGTGGTTACCTGTGCACAGAGACAGATTACAGACAGCTGGGATGAATCTCTAGTGTAGCACGCCCATTTAAGAGTCCCTCTGTATAATACAACATTAGTACTGCAATGTTATTAATTATAATAGTTATGATCAATAACAGAAGTTCATAACCTTCAGGTTATTAATGCAAAGGAAGTATTACAAAGGATGTCTCTTGCTAAGTGGCTTAAACAAATACAGCACATCTTGCAAGTTGGTTCAGATTGACTGTTAATCAGAGACAGTATCCACAAACAGCCTTTAGAAATTAAAGAATATGAGAGAACAGGCTTAGAAAAATGTTGCAGACTGAACAGTCAATGTTAAATGATATCCTGTTAGTTGCCAAGAGAATGCTGTTTAAAGTACATTTCCTTCTGATCAGCAAACAGTAATTCAGTGAACACTGGAGATTAACACCAGCTATAGAGAAGTGTAACCAGAACAGCAGAGGGAAAAAAACAGTCTGCATTGGATCGTCTCAGCAGGAACTTAAGACATTCATTACAAGTTTGCCTTAAACGAGAAACATACTCAATACCAGGGACTTAAAGGGTTACTGGCTGCCACAGACCTCTTTGTTCACTGCTGAAAGACTTTTTTGACAACAAAAGATCAATTTATGACACACAATAATTTCCACAAAAAAAATAATAATAATGTTTTTGTTGTAAATCTTCAGCAATGTTGAAGATAATCAGAGCCGAAGGAGCATTGCCCCCCCTCCCCAATGTTTATGACACAGAGAGTGTACATTACTGCTCTGCATACCTGTTCACGTACACAGACCATGGCAGTATGAAGAGTCATGTCCAACACCCACTCTACAGCTTAGCTGTTATCAGCCACCTGCCCCCACAAACAAAAAAGCAGCCTGGTGGCTCAACAGGATGCAGAGGTGTTCTGGGTCAAACCCAGCACAGCCAGGTGTATCCTTGAGCGAGACACTCAGCGCTAGCTCATTGTAACACATATGTGAAATGTTGTAAGTCGCTTTGGATAAAAGCATCTGCTAAATGTAAATATATACACACACACACACACACACACACACACACACACACACACCGCTGACAAGCACAATTACAGAAAAACGACCCAGCCAAATTCTCAAGCAGACAGTCGGACTTGTGTGTAACAGGAAGTGGAGAGGTGGAGGCCACACTGACACAGATGAGGGCTACTGAGGGCTGATCTCTGCCATAATCGCCATGGTGATTAACATCTGCCAATAATGCACATTCCTTCCACTGATTGAGTTTGTTTAACAGAACACCGCTACTGTACCTATAATTACGCACACTGATGTCTGTTCTTGAGTAAGGCAGCTCCGATAAGCGGATGAATGCCATCATTTTTACAAAATCTGATTAGCCCCTGCTTCAGCCACACAAGCTGCTGTACATTACTGTTAGTCATTATACTGAGTAGATTGAAAGTCTTCATTTTAGTGTTTGAATAGCTACCCAATGCAAATTTACCTAAGGTTTATAACCTAATATGTTCCCTGATATACACTAGAAATTTATAACCAAATATGTTTTTATACAGACATGCTTCAAACATACATTTAAAATGAGAAAAACAGAAGAAAAACTGCTTACAACAGGGGGGAAGCAGATTTGCATTCAATTCAGACAAAAAAGGGTAAACTACAGACTTATTTAGGTCATCAAAAATAAAAATGTGCAGAACATGGAGAATTATCCTGCACATATGAGCGAGTCTGAATGTTCAAACACAACCTCGAAGCAGCCAGTTTATGTACGTTTGCTCAGCGCAGCTCTTCAGAGAAGATTAATCTGCAAAACATTAGTGCAGCACCCAGGGCTCACCGTAAAGTTTCTGAAAACTTGCCGAACACTCTTGGCTCGACTGCTTTGGTCTATGCTGCAGATACACCCCCCACTTCCACCCTTTAATCCTGGGGTTCTGTTACTCAGGTACCCAGTGTTGATAACACAGCCCTGACACCTGCTGAAAACCTTACACCAGCATGGCGTGTCACGTGACCTCCATATGGAACGTAACGGCAACGTTGCTGCTGCATTGCATCATGGCATCAAAGGACTTTTTCTTTTCAGATGGGAATGTAAGCATGGCTATACTGGGAAATATTTATGGTCTCCATGACATCCTGTGCTTAAACTATAGGCAGAGTACATTTGGATGTCCTTCAGATGTTGAAAGATTTTAAAGAAAAACAAATTCCCAGACTGGAAGCGTGCCAGTGAGACGTGCTATATCCACATATACATCCTATATCCACATACATATATCCTATATCCATTTATCCAATTACTTCGATGTTGATTAATGCAACTAAATATAAAAACATAAAACAACTGCACCTTGTACACTGGTCACAATACAGGTGTTGCACACTGTAATTCCAGCAGACGGAATCGGTCGATCATTTTTACACAGCTGTAACAGACACACTGAACGGAGTCTTTAAACATAGGAAACTCCTTTTTCCCAACAGATGGTGCATTATTTTTGCAGCAGAAGCAGGTTTTGCTTTATTGTCTAGTTAGAGCTATGCAGTATTCAAAAACACTCCAAACCAATGGAAAAAAAATTATTTTTGCACTTCATTATGCTAACAAGAGTGGACATACAAGGGAGGCAATTCGTAGCTTATGAAAGGTGAGGATAATTAAAATAAAAATTAAAAAAAAATTGCTGCAACCACCTTTTTTAAAAATCACCTGCACTGTGTTGGTAATTAGCAGAAGGTAGCATTTACATTACTTTCATTTGTTGAGGTCTTGTGAAATATTAAAAATCAACTCTTTACACATAAAACACAAACCTTGTGGAACTCCTTGTTACTGTAAAATCGCAACATTATTACCTTTGATTTATGGAGACTGATGTATGAAAAACAGCAAGATTACCAGTTTCTCTTGAGCAGTAAAGGGGAGGGGGTATGACAGACACTGTAGAGGGGAGGGGGTGTGACAGGCACTGGGGGTGTGACAGGCACTGCAGAGGGGAGGGGGTGTGACAGGCACTGGGGGTGTGACAGGCACTGTAGAGGGGAGGGGGTGTGACAGGCACTGTAGAGGGGAGGGGGTGTGGCCACTGGGGGTGTGACAGGCACTGGGGGTGTGACAGGCACTGGGGGTGTGACAGGCACTGTATTCACTGTATTCTCAATACAGAGATTCTTAACTGAACAACTGTGCACCAAACCAGGCTCATGTGTGATTGTTCTGAATCAGCGATGTACCTGCACAGTGCCCCCCCCACACACACACACACACACACACACACACACACACACACACACACACACACACACACACACACAAAGATTAATAAGGCTGCAAATAAGACCTTTATGCCAGAGAGATACCACCCCACAGGGGGCCCTTTAAGTGTCGCTGCTGACAAATTCTTCTGTCGTTTCCTCTACTGCTGTGTCAGTATCCATTTCACAGCCAGTCCCTGGTTCTGACAAAGGGAGGCGAAACGGGCCGGGTCACAGAGTGAAGACACGGGCTGTTTATCATCCGAGTTCATTCACAGGGATTGCGTTTTAGAAATGCGAGCACGGACCTGATTTACCTGCTCGATTCTGTAAGTGACAGGCTGCTGACTTGGGCCCAGGCTAGAGTAGGGGACATGGCGACACAAGCAGGTCGACCAAATTAGACGTCTCTGAAGTCTGAGACTCTAAAGTACTATTGGACAACACACAGCGCCATCTTCTCCATTGTTCTGAAATTAAGTTCTCATTAAAATGTTACAGTTTTGACCACAGGAAAACAGCTCTGCTGCAGACAACTCTACTGGTCTGCACTGATGTCTGAAAGATGTCGTTTGGACCCCTTCTGTCCTTTAAAGTGAACCGGCCTGTCTGGGCCCACATCTTCACACATTTCACCATGTTTAGTCAGCAGATTTCTTTTCCTTCAACTCTGGACAATTTGGCACTGTGGCAGTTTGAGGATAGAGAGGGAGAAGGCGGAGGCGGGGATTACAGCAACGCAGGTGGAAAAAAGGCGGCACCTTCAGCACTATGACCAAGGCAGGGGTGGAGGCAAGCCCGCACGCTCCATCAGTCCTCAGTGGGTGAGCTCTGGAGAAGCTGGCCAGCAGCGCTTGGAATGCTTTTAAGCGAGTGTGAAATAGTGCAGATTCAGGGAGTGGCTGACCACTGGCTCGGACCGAGCTGCACTTCACTGGGCTGGCCACTCAGGGCTTCTGCCTGGGAGTCTTGTGAGCGGGGGAAACGGGGAGGGGGCTTTGACAGACAGCCGACAACAGTGTGAAATGAAGCGAAGACAGGCAAGGTTAACTGAAAGTCTTTGGGGGTGGGGGGTTTATCTGGTCAACCGTGCTTCAGCTTAGAGACCTGCACTTCCTGCCATGTCAATGGTTTTATGTTATTTTTCAAAAGACATAAGGAGTCTTATCCGGTCAGCTTAGACCACACCGTAAAAATATACAGATCTGCTATAACACACTGTCCTCATTCAGGATACTTGCACTTTTAGCTCAGGGGGTGATAATTAAAAATAATAAAAATTAATACACATACACATCACAGAAGTCCACACAATGTTTCTTCGGGTGATGTTTCAAAATGCCTCACTAACAGCGTACAATGTTTTGAAGGATAAGCATTGTGAACATTTAAAGTTACGGCCTCCCAACTCCATGATTCTGCATCTGCGATCTCCACCTCCGCAATGCCTCCTGACTCCCTCTCTGACCTCCTAACTGTACATACCAAACACTAACATCAACTTTCTTCTAACCTCCTCATGTACCCACAGTATACATACTTCGATTTGCATATGCTTGCCAACAATTCCTCTCAAATCAGCCACTATCAGATTAAGCACATGTTCTACTATATACAATAATTATATACAAAAATCTAACACATCAGAAATGATGGATGTATTTTTCTTATTCTCATTCTTGAAAGCTTTGACTTCCTGCAGAGCAGTCCCTGTACAGTTCAAAGTCTATAAGGGGGCCTCCCTGATGGTCTTCCTTTACAGTCACACCACTAGATATTGAAAGGCTGAGGTCTAAATAAGCACATTACCATCACCAGTTACCTTTTTTATTAAGGGAACTAAAGATCTCCTAGCTGTAAGCACCCATGTTTTACATTTTTCTCCACTGCTATTGGTCAAACAGAGGGATACAACAGTGAGGCCATTATTGTTCCTCCAAGAGATGTTTAAAGGGAGATTACAATGGCCCTAAACCAAACACATTCCAATTTACTACCCCGTACATTCAATGATCTCCATAAATGCTGCTCGCAGCAGATGTTAGCCCATTTAAATAGATCGTCCTTTCAAATTAACCACATCCATAGTGTCTGTGTCTATAGCATTTAGCCTTTAAATGCCATACAGATCACAAATCATTTAAATACACTGTGACCTTTCCACTTGAGTACCGTGAGAACGTGGCTGCCTCCAGGTACGGCGCTGACGCGAAACATGGAACATTAAACTAAAACCGAAGGAACACTTAGAGCTCTCCGAGCTCTCGACAGCTGTAAGGGCACACATTATTGCTTAAAACACGTACACATAAATGCACATAACAGAATAAGTCATATATTCATCTAAAAGTAATATACCTTTTTTTTTTTTTTTAAAAAGTGAAAATTTTCAGTTGCTCCAAAGATCTTCAGACTTTTTTTTTTTTTTTACTGCCTCTGGAAAAGTTACCTTGAAGGCACTTCATACTACCTTGTCTGTAAACATGCCCTAAATTAGAACAAATCCAATCAACTCCTTGATGCTACCATCTATACAGCTCTGGAAGAAAGAGGTCAGATAAACAGATGGTCTCGTGGTGGAACCATCTGGTAGATCAGCTCCTTGATATCTATCATGAGTGGCTGATTCTTAGCCTGTACTCCATAGAAGATGTAACACCCGAGCACCATCATTTCCCATCCCAGTGGTTTTTGGCATACCCTTATCAAACTGGCTATTAGTGACTCAAGATGTGTTTAAAGTTCAAAGTTGCTACACTTCACATCTCACGTGTGAGCTGAGCACAGAGTAGGCCAACACATTGTAGTTATCAACCTTACTGCACTGAAATTGCGGGTTAATACCTAAAGATAGAAACCACGAGCAAGGTCGTGGTATGGTATATCCAGCGTCTATTAATGCAGTAAGTGTCAATCAAGAGCTACCAACGAAAGCATATTGCTGTGCCAGGGCACTAACGCTGGGGAGTCACGGTTAATTACTCCGCTAAGCCAAGGAGCGGGTGAGTCACAGGCCTGTGGCCGGGAGAACAGAATGTGCCAGATCACCGCTGAGTCCCTGTTCACCCACCACCTTTCTGCCCATCGACGGCGAGATGCTCTCCTTTTCCTCGGTAGGTATCAGTGCGCCGGATGCAGAGTAGCTGCACGCCGCGAGCCTCTCCTCAGGGCTTCAATTTGTGACGCGGCATGACTTCCGTCCGCCTCACAGGACTTTCCAATTAGGAAGAGCAGAACATGCAAGCAGGCTAACCGTTAATGACGTCCGTCTTGAATGGAAGCCACTAAGGCTGGATTATGGCAGGAACTTGTTTTTTTCCCCCCCTTTTAAACCCCCAGGCCCCTGTTCTAATACTTCTTAAGAAATCTATATGTGGCATTCACTGAACAGCAGATGAAACCTGTCTTGTTGACCTAAGCGGGCACGGCTGGCTTCACTTCTCTCTGTGGCTGTATCTGTCACCAGCAGAGTGTGAGTGCGACCCGGCCGACGGCATAACGGGCATGGCAGCATACGGTAACAAAAAGCTCAGGATTAACTCCTGCCAGTCCACGTCTTTCATCCATGGCAGAAGACAACACCCTGTCCATCAACAAGATGGTGTATCTGCACCATGACTAATGACTTGTTTGCCCTGAACAATTCCCTATTCCTCTGTGTAGCCCTTATCCAGCAGGTACATCCCAGGTGTTCGGTTTAAAAAATTACAGCGTTGGGGAAACGTGACGACGATTAAGTAAAAAGAACAGCCGTGGGAAGAGTAAGAAAAATCATAATTTACATCACATCAAGAACGGGTGCTGCTCACACCACAGAAGGCATTTTGAAGGACAAAGCAGAAGTACTGAGCAGATAAACCTATTTAACATTTTTCCAGCAAAGATGGTAAAAGTTCACACTGTTTGGTCTGAGTTGCGTCATCTGCCTGAAAACGTATAACCGTGACTGTCATGGACTGGTTGGTGTGTCTGTGCAGACTGTTGTGGGTGAAACACACACACACACACACACACACACACACACACACACACACACACACACACACACACACACACACACACACACAACCTCCATCATCTGTCCAAACACATGTGCCAGATAGCTGTGGACTTAATTTGTGTGGTGCCAGTAACATCTTGCTTGTGTTGTGCCTTCCATACACTGTTCTAATTTAGCTTTGTGATAGAAAGCTAAAATCTGTCCAGGTGATAATTGCAGCTAAGTGCTCCAGGTGGACATATTTGTCATATGTTACACAAAGTGAATTAAATAATTCACACCTGTGCTGCACACAGAGCTACACCATAATATAAACACCACGTCAAATAGTCAATAATAAATGTTTAAGTTGGTTGTTAAAAAGGGCTTTTAAATGAAGAAACTATGACCCCTACCATCAAACTTGTTTATAGAAAGATGTAAAAATGACTTTATCTCAGGTATATTTAATAACTTCAGGCCAAAAAGAGGTGCCCTCAAACGCACCCCATGCTCTCAGAAACGTCATTAATGTACGCAATGCCACTCATATTCTCTTCATAATGTTCATCTTTGTCCTCTATTAAAGAACTGAATTTAGCAGGAAAATCAGGGAGTACAATAGAGAAAGCGAAGGGAATCAGCGTCATCGCCAACTATGTGGGTCACGTAGGAGGACCCCGTTCTCTAGGTTTAACCCGTCTCCCTGGGGGCAGCAGTGGGCAGCCATCTTTTCAGCCTCAGGGAGCGAGCATTTTGAGTGTCTAGCTCAAGGATGCATCTGGCGGCTGGACTGGGATTTGAGCCCAGAGACGTCCATACCCCAGCCTGACGATGTACCAACTGAGCCACTCGGCTGCTTCTGCTGCGTCTATAAGAATGTGTTTAAGTCAAGTTTAAATCTGCAAGTTTTCCCACTGCCCATACTCACAATTGGTCATACAAGCTTACCTCTATTTTTCTGTGTCTGCATTACTCAACATGTTTCAGAGGGGACCAACAGATTAAATTATACAGTATGTGCAGGCAGGCGCGCGCACACACACACACACACACAATCAAATCACGCTGTATTACTTAATACTTCCAGTGTGGTTACAAGTTAAAGACTCAATTCCTCGATTCTGATGACAATGACGAGCAAATTTCTCTGTCATGCGTACCATCACAGAGTTAAACTAAAATTTATTTTGTGGGTAATACGCAAGGGAAAAACTAGTACAGATGAAAATCACATAAATACTTTTCAAACCTGACGGAAAGTTAAAAGGTTAAGAAAGACTGCAATGATTACTCGGTAAGTCTCCTTCAGACTTCAGATTGAACAGGCTTTAACTTTGTTCTTCCAAAACTTCAGCAGCACATAAGCAGATTCTGAAGAGCAGCGTTTGTTATTTATTTTGGAAACACTCTGAATGACAGTGCAGCTACTCAGCAGCTGTTTGTGATCTCGGTCGCGATTCTGAAACGCTCTGTCAGTGTCTATCAGGAGAGTCGGTGCTGGCACTGGGGGAATAAAACAGAGCCTATTGATCTCCAGGATTAATTAGCCATCAGTTGGCTTTGGCACCTCCTCTGATCTTGTGTTCGGAGCTCATTGACGGAGCTGTCGGTGAATGGCAATGATAACACAGTAGATGTGGTGTGATCTGGCATAGGAAGGGACTGGCAGAGTTTGTACGATCAAACCACTTTAGGCTTTCCTGCCACTCTGGTTTCAACCATGCCCAGAAGTGTAGCTGGTGTGCTGGGGGTGCAGGAGTTTAGGGCTAAATATCAAAGTTACAGCCTGGACCCTCCAGACTGGTAGCACTTACTCCTGTGTTCAGAGGCAAACCTGAATTTGAGGTGAATCAAAAAAGCAAAAACACCGCAGTGGCACGGACTGCATGCTGGGGGGGGGGGGGTTTGGGAGGACACTCACCCATCATCCTGCCCACTACCCCAACACGTGGTGCCAGGTTGTCTTCCAGCCCCTCGACACCCCCATAGAAAGAGTGCGAGATTCTGCGCTCGTGGTCATCGGAGGAGGAGGGGGTGCGTTCTGGTCCCCTGGGGGTCCCGGACGCCTCCAGCTGCAACGAAAAGGCTGCCTGTCAGTTTGGTGTTCATGTGACGGGGGGGCTAGCAATACACTGAGCTCAAGCGAAATTCCCAGCCCCCCCCCACGACACTGGGTTTTGCTGCTCATAAATTAATGATCACACCTCTCACATTAGCCAAAAAGCCAGGTGAACCCCTGGCCTACACCTACCAGAGAATCTGCTGGAAACCTCAGCATGAAGTAAAATTTCATAATAGTAAAAAAATAATAATAATAAAATAAAAAATTAAGCGATAACATGGGGAAAAAAAAAAAAAAGTTTTTCCATTTTATATTTTGTGTTATTTTGTTTGCTTAGATATTATGTTTGCTTGTGAACAGGCCAACAATTGATGTTGTAGCCGGTGGTGGACGAGGACATGTCTAAACTCTCGCTAAGCACTGACAGTTCTGTTCTTCTTTCAACTCTTTATTTATTTTTTGTTTACTGCACAAAAACATCCGTGCCAAGTTTAACACAGGAGGATATTGACAATTATCTGTGAACAACATCAAAGTGGGGATAATCCTTTATCTCTGCCCCTGGAAACAAGGTAAGCACTGCAGTGGCCAACTGTGCTGGGTGTCAGATAAGGAATTCTGGATCCTGATAGCAGCACAGACTTTCGCCTCCTACAATAAGCCTTGGCAAAAGGGCTACCGACATTTGCTCCTTGTTGATATGTCGGACTGCAGACTATCACACAGACCTGCTTGTCATTGCTGAACACCTGGGGATGGAGCACTGAGGAGAACGTCACTGGTTTTGACATCACTAAATGGAGAAACGTCGCTAAAGTCCTGCTTTTAGCTTTGCAGCCTGCAGCGTATACTGTATAGATATGAAATACAAGACTCTAAAATGCCATAATAGCTGCTGGAAGTTTCTCAGAACGTGACTTAGAAAACAGAGTCAGGGCGACCGTGAAAAAAGTACAATCAGCAAATGGTAACAGATTTTGGCACTGGAGCTCAGCATTGGCAGGCACCCACAGGCGAGACTCGTGCCTTTGATTAGAGGACGGGGCTCAAGTGAGGACCTTATCCAGGAAAGACGAGGGGGTACAGAGCAGGTGGTCTCCGGGCTGGGCCTGCTCTCAAAGCCCCCCCCCCCCCCACCAAAATCCCATCCGAAAGCCAGAGCTTCCGCCGTGTGAGCTCTGGAAGCGGCAACAGAGAGCGAGGGCCGCGTGACTCAGCGCTGGCAGCTGGCCAGAGCACACAGACAGGGGAGGTGTCCTCCATAACACAAGAGGAAAAATAAATAAATAAACAATAGTTAACACAATGAAACGAGCAGGAGATGCAGTGAGGAACCAACACTAACGTACTGGAGATGAGCATGATGTTGCTCCGGGGATAGGAGGCGAGAAGTTCACGCCTGGGAGTGCCATGTCAGGAAGAACTTATCGGCTGTTTAATATAAATGAGATGTTTAATGAAGTTGGGAGCTGAGGACTTATCTAGGTGAGCTTGATAACGGCAGGGGAGGGCTGGAGCGTGCCAGGGTCAACACAATTACAATGTGCGCCATGGACACACTCGGGCCTATTATAGTGCAGAGCCCACAGTGGATTGGGCTCAATAAGGTTTAAATTGTAAAATGAGGATTTGTTTTATTAGCTTTTACTCCTTTTAATCTTGTGGGAGCTGAGGCGACAAAAAGGAGGGGGAAAAAAAAAAAAAAAAAAAAAAACACATACTTTAAAAGCTCAGAGAGTTCTGCAGAAAGTGGGGAATCCACAAACGAGTTTCTGTGAAAATGAACGTCTTTAGCTTGGAACGATCCAGTGTACTAATGGAAGCGGGTTTCGATAACGCCAAGACGCACGAGCACTTAAGTGTGACAAAGGTGTATGTTGCTATGGCGTTTTACCCGTTCCTCATTGTACCCCAAAGAGAATCGTCCAAACCAATCACCTTTAATGGGGGAGGGGAAGGCATAAATTGCTTAAGGCCTGTTCTTTGGGGGACAGTGGGATGCTGAGGATGACGTCACGGTTTGTCATACCTAAATCAAAAACATGGCTCGCATACGCTGTTGTAAGGTGTAAAAAAAAAAAAACAACAGCTACAAACCATTACGGTCACCTCACAGCTCCCAAAGGCTCGATGAAAAGGAAGTGCATGGCAAGAAAGATCCCCCACTCATGTTTCAGCCTTGGACCCATTAGAGCGCTGCATAAACAAGCTGCCTGGGAGTGGCACGTCACCCTGCACTGTAGGGCGGCGTGTGGCGCATGGAAGTACAGCTCTCACCAGTCTGGAAAGCAGCCTGCAGGAGCAGAGCAGGTGGGTTAAATTGGCCAGATTAGGATTATAAAGAAGCACAAACCCAGGATAATAATCCAGCAGGGAGAAAGCAAGCCCCGTCAGTACAGAGACTGGCTGAGACAGGACTGGGTTTCAGATCACGCTCATATCACATGCCACCACTCTCCTGCCACCCACTCACTTAGTGGACAGGAAATGTGTGACGTTACACAACCTCGACCTCTCCTGGTGTCACTTCAAGTCTCTCCTTTGAAGCACAACCATTTCCCTTATGTGTTCCTTAAAAAATAGAGGACAAACCATAACCAACCAACATCCATCAACATTCAAGTCTCATTTGGAGCCTTAGCAACCACATAACACCACACTCGATGCAATGAAAGCATCACCAATCACGTTCTGATGCCTCCAGACTGTTGTGATGTGACAGTCTATGGATAACAGAGGATATTTGGCCTTTTTGGAGATGCGTACATCCCGGGAGGATCCCAACGTATTGTACTGCGTAAGCTGCTACGTTTGTCTGTCATGCAAAACTTAAAATATTTTTACAATTTTGTTGTATCATTATTGTCATCGTAACATCGAAAAATAGTAAGTCAAACCATCATAACTCGGAGACCACATATACTTAAGTGCGCATTAATGGTCTCTCAACCAAAAGTAAAAAAGATTAAAAATAAGTTATAAAAATAAAACAGTATAGAATAATAATTTCAGTCACAAGGAGAACATGCACAGTTTTCAACATCTTCATACGAAAGCAGCAACAGCAGTTATTGGGGTTTAAAACTAAATGTGAAAGAGGTGGCACAAAAAACCATAGAAAAGACAAATCCTGTTGAATACAGAAACATTAATAACTGCCTTGTCATTTGCCTGAGACCAAAGCACATTTAACGCAGTTTAAGAACATTCAAGTTCTGCTACATGCACTGTTGGGACGTGAGAGCAAAGCAGACCACAGGAAATGTCTTGATAATGTGCGTGTAATTCCAACTTTAAGAGGAATAATCAAGCTATACACAAATTCCATCTAAAGCCTTAGGGATGCTTTGCTGAAGAATGCACAAAATGTCAAGGTGTCTTTGATTTCAACAAATGAAATTAAAGTTAAAATATAGGCCATGAGATAAGCAGAATCACTTCCTGTGAGGGTTATACATTTGGCTCATAAATATGCATGGAGGTGTCAGCACTGCATGGCGTAAACGCAGGTAGGCAGCAGCATACCTTTCTCTGCACCTTCGAAGACCACCTGAAGGATGTGCTTGGTGTGTGCGTGTGTGTGCTCACGTGAGTGTGTGTGTGTGTGTGTTTTGTGTGAAAGCAGCAAGCTCAAATCTTAAAACTGGAACAGTCACATGAGGCAGTATCACACATCTCTAACGCATGTTTTAGTGTCAAAGAGACCACAAAGCTACCGCCCAAGCCGGCCACCCCCCACGGGAAAACCGCAAACAGCTGACCCACCACAACACAGACACTGCTGTAATAACTGCTTCTTGGGCGGTGACCAGAAAATATATGGGGGGGGACAGGGTTGTGAAGCTGGTGCACAAACGTGCTCATATGGGAGACGGACATAAATTTTACATCACAGCCTCTGAAAAGGGAAGACTGCATCTGGAAAATAAGCAGATGGAGTCATGCAATCTGAAAGCATAAAGGCATCTCTCAGGGCTGTTACAACGCAACAGCAGCAAAGGGGCTGCAATGCTGCCGACATGCAGGCCTGCGCCTCGCAATTATGCAACAGACGGCCCGCTCCTCCGAGAGAAGTGGCCACAGAATCATGTCGCTGTCACTGATTGGCTCGTTCCAGATTGCGGCTCGCTGTCTTTAGCCTCGGGAAGGCTTCACAGGCGTTCGCTGAAAAAAAAAAAAACAGCAGTTGATGGCGTCGGCAAGAAATCGGTGTCCTGCGTTGTTCACGGACGCGTGCCAAATTAGTTGGGGCAAACATGGAACAGCATTCACCGGCCACTTGGTCACATGTGCTAAATGCTGCAAGACAAACATCACCTGCAAGTCCACATCAAAAAGTGTCGGAGGATCAAAGCTGACTGTAACCAAGCAACCATAGAACAAAAGTATCAATTTGGAGTAAAATATGGTCTTGTTCATTTAGTTTTAAAAACAGTAGTTGTTTTACAGGAGAATGTTATTCAAACAATTGGAACAAAGGATGAGAATGTGATGGAAATAAATAAATAGCTATGCAGTGTACATTAACAAGTGGGAAAACGCATCGAGGAAAGGGCTGTGAAATTAAAGAACGATATCACATTCTGAAGAGCCACACTCTTAGTTTAATTGAATTTAAATGACTTTAGTGCTATTTAATTGCTTTCAACATATATGAAAATATATTTATAGAATGAAGATGACATGAGAAATTACCAGATGTCCTCTGCATTGATTAAGATAATATACCCAGGCATCTATTACAGTGATCAATCTTGGATTTCTTTATTATCTGGGTCAAAATCTCATTTCAGATTCCGCTCTGAAGAATACAGAATACATAAAAGAACAAATCAGTTCATTAATCAAGCAGTGTTACAGCAATAAGATGCACAGAAAAACAAATCATATATTATTAATTCAAACAGTTTAGCATTTCTGGGAATAAACACCCTTCATGGAAATCCTCTCCTCTCCATTCACACTAAGTCAGCCCCTGAAGTGGAGAAAAGCCCTCCTTCTCTGTGTGGCACCTATCTCTGTGCTGTGCCCCTATCATGTTTAAAGAGACGTCTACTAGCATGTGCTGCCACTGAGCTAACTTCTCCTGAGGAGGACAGGCCATGTGCCCAAGTGTACAACCAACACAATGTGCCCAAGTGTCCACCTTCAGATGTCCGTCACCAAGAAATCGTTCAGTGTCAATATCCAGAAGATGTTCTCACTAAAACAGCATTCAGGTGTCCATTGGTGTTGCCAAAACACGGCCAACTTAAGAAAAAGGACTCAACTGTCTCCAGAAGATTCTCTTCTATAGCGGCCTCCAGAACACAAAACATGGCACATGTGGGCTGATCCCACTGACATGAGGAAGCAAAACCTCCCTGGGCCCATACACAAAGGCATCTGTGACGCAACAAGACTAGAGTCTGTCCTACATTAGCATTATAGAGGCTGGAGTCTGTCGTAATTAGCATTAGCATAGAGGCTGGAGTCTGTCGTACATTAACATTAGCATAAAGGATGGAGTCTGTCGTACATTAGCATTACCATAGAGGCTGGAGTCTGTCATACATTAGCATCTCCTCTTTTTGAGGTACTGAAATCGCACGTTCAGGAACCAAAGCACCTGAGATGATGCTATAACCCCCACCACCTCGATCAAAACCTTCCCCCTGCGTTGTGAGCTGTTGTAAAGCAGGTTTCTCCACAATAAACGCACAATAAATCCCTTCACTTGTGGATGATGTGACCATGTAATGTTTTTGAGAAGTGACCCAATAGCCTCAGCAGACCTCAGGTCTGACAGGGGCTCCTTTTTCCAGAGAGGAGGGGGAAGAGCCGTCCACTGTGGGGCCAAGTCTGAGGTCACCGAGGACAAAGACTCCAATCAAATCTAAGACACAATTAAACATCCTCAACTTAAAGTCACCACAACCCCCCCTGCTGCTACTGGGAGCGCACCCCCATGCCTAAAACACATCTCTAACACCTCTTCAGTCCATAACATTTCACCACTACATCAAATGGTCGCATTTACATATTATCCGCCATCAGGAATCACATTTCTGTTTCTTGAGAGAAGCAGACGCAGAAGACCCACTTTCTAGCACTTCAAAGACATTGGCATTTATATTTTTTAAGATAAGCGTTAGATAATTTTTTAGGCATGTTATGAATATGAGAGGAGAACCGCTAAAATAATAAAAAGGAGCATTTCTCGAGCAGAGCGAACGAGGGGAGGAGGAGCAGGGAGTGGCGGGGGATTCTGAAGTTGATATTTCATATAGCGAACGCTTATCGGGATACATCTGTGAGGACGTTTCAGCTGCAGAATTACTTTCGATCCTTCTGCCCCTGCCATCGGCTGATAACGACTGCTCACTTTAATTCGTTTTTAAAGTCAGACTTCCATCGTCTGCCCAGACACGGCTGGCTTTTTCCACCAGTCGGACCTTTCCCAGCGATTCCCCCCGCCACATATCACCCATAGCGTTATCGAGCGTCAGCATAAAGTGCAAGCAAGGTGTTGAGATATGCAGTGGAACGTGTGAATCTGCATGGTGACCTAGATGCGGAGGAACCCATTCCAAGAGCCAATTTCATTTAAATTTTCCCCATCTCAGGCCAAATGCTGACACAGACCTGCCCTCGTCCACCAATAGGAAGTCAGCTGCAATGACATTTAGAACACTGGAACTCATCAGTGGACACGTCTTCCAACAAACCCATTCCAGAGGCGTCGTCTCGAAAGTAACTATGCCCCACAACTCAAGCAAATTACTTCCAAAGTCAAGCCAACCCTTTAAATCCACCCTCCCACCCCCACTGTAATTATGCCTCTAATTAGTCTATGGCATATTCAATAATCTTTCATTACCTCATTCCGCTTGGTGACTCTCCTGGCAACTATAAGCTGGATCATTCCACGCTTGTTGCCCTCAGTGGACATAGACTTTCGCAGCGTTTCCATGGCGTCCTGATTCGTCTTGCCCAGCAACGATTCACCATTCACTGCTATCAGCTGGTCGTTGACCCTTAATCTTCCATCCTATCATGAACAGAGAGCAGGCACTATACAAATACGTTTGCAATTCAAGGAAATATATAAACAACAAAACACTGAAATTTTTTTTTTTATTGTAAGGAAATACACGTTTCAGTTTGCAGACAGAAATGAGCAACTTTTGTGCTGTAGTCGTGTAAATGTTCTGGTGTTCAGTACAAACTACACTGTAGCTTCCGTTCAGGAGATCGCGTCTTGCCTTGCACGCTGCACCACCGTTAATGATGGACTTGACAAAAATGCCCAGGTCCGCATGGTTCTCCTTTGAGCGGTTGCCTTTGACGCTGACTCCCAGGCCGGCCGAACCTGAGTCATTGAGTGGGATCTCGAAAGTCAAGAACTCCCGTGTGCCGTCTGGCGTTAGAACCAGGTCCTCTTCATTAGGCTTCTACGAAAGGAAAGTGCAAAGTGGAAATACGTGTCAAACTACAACTACATTTTATCAGCAGAATAGAGCAGGATGTTCTCAAAGCCACAAACTTCACTGCTACATAAAGGAACATATACGAGTACTGCCACATACTCCACAGAACACCTCTCAAACCATCTGTTCCGCCATGTTGTTGTGCTGAGCCTTTTGTTGTGAGATCTTCTGCATAAAAAATAAAGGATCAAAGTGACCTTTGTTTACAGGCACGCAGAACACGGAACCGCTGGAGCAGAGATCACACCTATAAAACCAGCGTCGCAATTCCTACTCTGTCTTCTTTCAGCAAACACAGGAACACGGTGTCACTGGCATTTAAAAACTATAATGCTCAATATGTTCATTTATAGTTAAAAATTAATAATAAAACAGGATGTGGCGGATGGGGGGCTTGACAACCGGCCATCGGTGACATGTGAAAAGCTGGTATGGATGCGACAGACCCAGAGCAGGCGATACACACAGGCACTCAGCCTGAACACAGACCGGCTGGAGTGTAAACCAGCAGACTAATTACCCACGTCTGTGCAAAAAAACAGATAAAAGACATGGGCCACTATAACAAGCCGAGCTTTTCAAAGTCTCACCTTCATGGGGCATGACATACAAACAGGGAAAAAGACCCTAAATTAAAGCAAAATTCGACCACCAGAAACCCGTAATGGTCCATAATTTATGGTGTTTTTGTTCACCGTCAGCAGGTAGGCGCTTGGTGACCTGGGGCGTGGGGCGGGCCGGCCTCAAACCACACGCACACAAAGACCAATTTAACTCTGCAACGCTGGGTGGCTAGGCTAGGTAGTCATTTCGGAAATCAAAATTCCAAGGAAACTCAGGGGCTATTGAAAGGTATTGGACCATTCAGGCAAACAACTTGTCTCCCACTGCCACAAAAAATGCAATACTTCTGAGACTCATGATTGGCTACAGTCCTAAGTTAAGGTAACAGAAACAGCAGCTCAGTGCTAGACAGGTCACTAAACCAAAAGAGGTGATAAACAGTGATGGTGGTGATCCAACACCTTTCAGCTGCTAATGTGACAGGTTGCCACAGCAGATCGACCGGCATCCAATTAATAATCTGCACATCAACTCGGCAGAGATCTTTATACCGGATGCCATCTCTGATGCAATCACCCCATTTTACCCAGGCTCGGGACCGGCACTGGACATGCACTAGATTGAATCCCAGCTTCTGGGGTCGCACAAACCCACAACCTTGGAGGTGTAAGGCAATGGTCCCAATCAGTGCACCACCAAGAACCAGAACAAAGACAGCTCTGTTTTGAAAACAACTTCATTAATTTACAAGACACATTCCTCTTAGCTCACAGCGGCAGAGAAACTGCTGGAGGTTCTCTGCTCCCGGGCAGAGCACTGTACACCCCGCTAAGAGATAATCATCGTTCTAATTAGGGAGCCCCGTTGTTTAGTCAACAACGGAAAAAGTTACATCCCAGGTGACACAATCAGCGCAGCTGTTTCACCAACCGAATAAATGCATATCACATAAACATGTCGCAAAGAGCACAGTACTGCTCAACACATTTCTTTTCTTGACATTCCACCTGGACAGCTGTATATTTTCAACCTGACAGTACCACTAACATTTCTGACATGTACTGACAGAGCTGGATATCTTATTGCCCTCTCTTAGCTTAAGTACCTTCATCAAAAGAAAGAACATTTCAGTCCCTCCTGGAAGCTCAAAGCATCTCTCCCATATACCTGCTGTCCCTGCTAAAGAACAACAATAACGGCCCCTGCTGAAGACCGAAGCTCCCGCTATGTGTTACACACATACTTCTCTTCTACTTTTTCTCGACATGACACCCATTAAGGTTTAGCAAAATATTTTTTACAAAATACAAAGCATACACACCCATACACGCATACATGCACACACGCGCGCCCCCAGACAACCCGTCTGTATGCGATGTGCACCATTGACTAAATCCTCTCCATAACCAGAGCGTCTCCCTTAGGACAGAGCTGCCTGCCACTGTCCAATAAGGAGTGGACAAAATTACAGGCCATTAGGCGTACAGGCAGTTAATTAATCAATAATCAATCAGGACTGTCTGCAGCCTTGAAAAGCAGTAATTCCTTGGTTAAGGTTGAATCCTTTTGGGAGCACCAGACTAACAGGAACAAACGCAGCAAAACGACGATAAAGGTGGAGCAACGAAGAGCGAGACGACAGTGAGAACATGAGAAAGACGCAGGGAGCACAACATGGAGAGCTCACGAGGTCCGGGTCTTCCCAACACATTCAAGAGCACAAGTGCAAACAGAATTAGGCATGCAATCGTGCCTACGTACAGATATTCACATACACACATGCACACTAACACACGGTTACACACTCATGTCACACACAAAGGACTTTACTCCATGTTGCTGTCTGCACCCCATCAAATAGACGCCTGAGTTTGGGTGACATAAAGGTCAGTGGAAATGAATTTAGAAACCTAAAAGAAATCACTCATGGATGTAATTGGTTGAAGAGCAGCAGAATGATAAGCACCGTATTTAAATTTCTTTACTGTTTCTACCCAATGACTGCTGATAAAGAGCGAATATTAAACAGCGCAGGCTCCGGCCTGGTTTGGATTTAAAGTACAATTAAACTGAAAGAGAGTTAACAGGAGACAAGGAACGCCAGACGCCTCTGTGGAACAAAGATGCAGGTGGTGGGGGCAGGGTGAGGTGGGGGAGGAGAGCTTTCCACAGAAAAAGTGGTCAGCGGGATTGTGGGGTAAACATCTCAGTCTCTCACGGCTACAGCACTCGGTGAGAAGTATGGAAACTCTGAGTGTGCGGATGAGAGTCACAGAGCTGCAGCGCATTGAGGAGATCGTCACACATGCACAAGTTTTGGAGCCAACCTCAGGTAGGCGTGCCCCAGTACAGCAACTGAGGGGCTCAAAGTGAGGCCAGACTGGCACTACTCAGGAACTGGATCCAGGAGGCCCAGACTCCACCCTCAGTGACATCACAGCGATATGACTGGCTACAATGTTTCGATTTCTGGAATGCAAGAGATGTGCTTGATGTTCAAGTGAAGGTGGTATAAATTTTTATAGTTGTAGTTTAAATTCAATCCAAAATGGAAAGTATGCAGAAAAATTTAGTTGTTACTGCATTTATTAGGAGCACAAAGCAATATTCAGCAACAGAGGCAGAGCGGCTGGTAATAGTGTGGTTCAACTAAGTTAGCGGTTTATGTTTTATTTTTTAGTTTATTAAGTTAAATAATTCAAATGCACATCATAATTTAACAAAACAGTACAACTGGCACACTGACATGGTGTTGGCTGTTTGGTCTGAATAGAAAATACAACATGACTTGGAAGGGTAAGTCAGAAACAAAAGTGTGTTTCAGGGTATATCTGAAAATTTAGCAGTTGTATGAAAAAAAACAGCGATTTTCTCTACCATTGCATGAAAAAAAAAAAATATTACATAAACTAGCTACATTCAAACAACTCGATCTGGAGAAGATATCGTGTAGAGTCGTGTCGCTGTTTTCGTTAGGGTACAGCGCTCAGTGATAATACTGCTCAACCGATTCAGCCCCCAGTGCTTTTACGCCCTTTACATCACTTTAATGGGTTATTCACACACCCCAAGTTAGCAAGTACTGCTCAGAAAAGGCATTGGTTAAGTGTGGACAAGAGTGCACGCACACGCACACGCACACACACACGCACACACACACGCACACAACTGGCCGCTTAGAGCCCAGCAGAACCAAGACATGATGTGTGAGTCTATGCTGTCCCACCTTTTCACGTACGTACAGCCAGCCTAAAATCCCAGAACGGTCATAATGGCACTGAGCCCACAGAGACACTCGAAGAACCAGGAAAAGAGGTCCACACAAGTGCCAAACACCTTCCACAGACAGCTCCACCAAGTGATGGTAAGGTGCTCAGCCCAGTGACTGAACACGTACCTATCACATGGACACAGAGCTCACACACCAAATACACTTACTCCCCATCTTCCCTTTCACCCCGTCTTCCGTTCATTAAGTGTTACTTATTTAAAACACAAAGTATGAATCGAGCAGGCTAACTGATCTGTTAGCACACACCAAGCCATCTGCATTTAGATAAATATTCACATATATATTTTTGGCCCACGAAGTGTAACCTTGCGTGTAAACACTTTAAACGCCACATAATTAGACACCTTTTACAGACAGGTGGCATTAGGTTTTATGTAGCCTGTCACTTTATTTACCGTAAGAAGGGGCACCTTCTACAAAAAGCACAAGCTTATTAATCTTCCTTCTGGCACTGAAAAAAGGCTTGGAGCAAACTGTTCCCGCAGATATTTTCTGCTACGCTGCCTCTCTGCACCTGCGGGAGAGGTGCCGGCTCAAAGCTTCTGAAGATCTTCACTTTCTGAAAGAGTAGATAAAAAACAAAAAACTGCAACACATTACCTGATCAAGTAAAGCATAGCACCTTGGCTTAAATAACGCAGCTGCAGAAGTTTATTAACGCTGCAGTGTGGAAGCACAGGAAGTCAGGATAGCAGCTGTTAGCCTAACTGACTCAGGCAGGACCATTTCTGATTAGGAATGAAGAGGTCTCCCCCATGATCTGTCCAATGTTTGATGTTTCAGTTCCCATGTATAAAACACCAATAATACTGCATATCAATTAACAGGGTCAGCAAATGACCACTAGCTTCCAAGAACTGTGAGGCACATCATAAAGTTTTACAACACTAAATAATGGTTACTAATTTGAAAGTAATATAAGGCTCATTATACTTACAACAGGGAATGTGTAAGGACAGAAACAGCCACTATTTACACAGCTAAACAGCCTGCATTACTGTCAGGAGGTTAATTTACAGCAGAACCACTGGTATTTCTAAATGATCAAGTCTTCATTTTAAAATTTCCACAGCAGAATCACAGTAATAAATCAGTCTTGGCGTGTCGTTGTAATTATAATGTGCTGTTGCTGCCAATTCCATCCGCACCCCAGCGCTGTAATCAGGAACCCTTCGGTGTCACTCGGGACAGAGACGTGAGCGGGAAGCTACAGCACATGAAGGTGATGTGGGTCACAGATATAAGCAGGTCAAAGGTCTGCCATCGGAGGTACGGCACAAAATGCAACTTAAAGGAGACGTTCAAGTCATGGTGGGCTTACCCTAAATGGTTTTTTTTTTGCCAGCCTACCCATTTACGAAGACACAACTAGCGAAATTACAAGAGCACAAAGTTTCCAGTGAACCGCTCCTAAATCCGAGGCAATTTACACCAATGTGTCCAAGTGTATTATTTGAGAATTGTGACAGAAGCTTGACTTAACGGCTAAAAGAGCAGGCAGGGGCTCAACGAAACGACGCGTCAGCCGTAATTATAACTGATACCGCTCCGCATTCATCTGCTGCTCCTCTTGATGGCAGCCATAAATCCGAGCTGTCAGACGAGGCAGAAGATCAAATTAATTGGACAATTAAGACATTTCAGAGCTAGGCAGCTATAGCTTCTAATGGACCTCTGACAATCCAGATGTGATCATAAAGAGCAGTTTAATGTACTGTTTAATTTCACTTCTGAGTTATGGGATTCTGTCACACCCTGCGTTCCCCGAAGTTCTAAAATGCAAACACCACCGATCTAGACATGCCATGCATTACACCACATAGCACATTATATGTTTTCTTCTAACTTCTAGTGCTGAAGTTGCCTCGGTACCTGTACGTTTTTATATTAATAAAATTAAGCTAATTTTTTACGATGAGAGCAAAGCTCTGCAAACACTTTTAAAGTGAACTAGTAAGTTAAATTACTTTTGACAAACTGACCGATTGATCGTTTTTTTGTTTTGCAAACTCCACTGCTGGTACCTTCCACGTTTTTTACTACATCATGTTTACGTAAATTGCTCTTACACACCTGTAGGGAAAACTGAAGGGATCTACCATTACTATGTAGTAAACCGGACAGTCAATATTCAACCTCTTTTCTCAAGTGCTTTATCCATTGTTACATCAAGCAGTTACTTCAACAGTAATGCTGAATATTCGCTCCTCGTTCATTTCCACAAGGATTTTATCTCTGCAGAAATAACAGCACTTTTACAGCTAAAGTTAGATAAAACAAACAATTTAGTGGGGAATATTTTATAGGCATTAGAGAGTGACGGTAACTTGTCATTCACACTTGGTAATACCATCATTACAATAACTAAATAATTTGTTAAAATACTCATTACTGCTGTGCAACAGGTGTAGGAGTGTCAGGTATGAAGAGTCACCCCTGGGAGTCACTTAATGGTTTTGTGTTCTGAGACCGTAATACAACTGCCTGCCTCTGGCAGGGTTCTGTGTGCTTGAAAAGGAAAGGAAAAAATGTCCTACACAAAATTCCTAAGGTCGTGTCAGTTTCAACTTTCAGCGTTGGACCAGAGTTTCAGATACACTCGCACCAGAAGAGAATGGCCACGTCTTGCTATATACGACCACCACACTACACAGATTTAGTGCACATTACTACCCTTCAAATATGACCTTTACGGCACAAAGAAGCGCTTCCTTATTGTTGGGGCCAGCTTGACCGGTGATCTGCAGCCTCCTCGTGGGGAGGAGGGGGCACACACGCCCATCACGGGGCACATTCTGCCAGAGCGGAGGAGGACATCCTGCTGGAAGTGTAAGGGAAAAGACTTGTGCTGTGGAGAATACAAAGGCAGTACGGGATGTTATTGCAAACGCACATGGTAGGCTGGGTTACCCTGTACAGTCACTACCTGTTTTAACATAGCCGGGGGAAGAGGAGGGGACTTAAGCAACCAATGGGAGGTGGAATAAGGCAGGAAGTAGCTGAATTTCCACACCCACAACGGGGTCCAAAGCCGCATTCCTGCCATCACCAATGTAATGTATGGGACTTATTAATCTCTGTCAAAGGCAATATATTCCCCCCTCCATCACTCCGTCGCCATAACATTCCTCTCTCATCCTCTCCATCTCACCATCACTCTCACATTCCGCCTTTCCACAGTGTCACAAACCATCTAGCTCACCTCCAACCTTATGTACGCAAACATAAAGCGCGCTCAGGAAACAGGGAATGTGAAGCAGAACCCACATTATTAAAGGGGCTGAATGTGTGCACGTGCAAACGTGTGTGTGTGTGTGTGTGTGTGTGTGTGAGAGTGAGAGAGAGAGCACATTGTTTGCAGCGTTTTTTAGCACAGCCTACAGAATCCATTTGAAGGATTTTTTTCCCTTTTTCCTCTTCATACCTAAATTTCAAGACAGTAGAAGACCTCAGCACAAGGCTGGGACCTGAAAAATGAAAACTCTGGACCAGGCAGCACGAGCAAGTCCTGAAGGACACACACTCGTGCGGACACGTACACGTACACGCACGCACGGACATGCACGCACCTTTTAGTCTTATGATTCCACTGTAAGAAATAATAAACGCACCGCTCCACGGTAATTCAGCGGTCACGCCTCCCATTCCACGCTCAAGCTTTCTGAGGGTCACACCCATGTTTGTAGGCAGTATGCGGCTCAGCAAAACTGCTACATTGTGACAGGTCAGTCTCAGACCTACCCTCCTCCTTTCTGAGAGCAGCAGATAAAGCCCTGCCTTTCGTGTCACGGGAGAATGAACGTCACCCATTCATCACCGCCACCCTGCTCCCTCCTCCGGCCCCATTAATACACACCGGCCTCATTGATCGGCATCACTCAAAGTCTGTGCCGGACGCGCCCGGGCGTGGATCCAGTCAGGGTTTGGGTTTCTTGTGCTTATTCGTCCCAGACCCGTCCCTGCAGATTTTAACAGCACTGAGTAAAATTTACCACCAATGCACTAGTCAATAAACAACTCTGTCCGTTAAACACAATCAAGCAAGCTTGGCCTAAAGGTAATCAAAGATGCAAATTCGACAGGTAGATAAACATCCAAGGCTGACATTCCACAGGGAGCCCGTGTGTGTAAGAAGCCAGCCTTCCACTGTTCAACAAAGATCAGACTCACAATTGTTTTCAAATTACTTCAAATATACCTTACAGGACTAAGGCATGTCTACACTTTAAAAAAAGTCCTAGGGAAATGGAACTCTGATAAAAAATAAATAAAAACACATACATCCCTTAAGCTAATTTAAAATGGAATGAATTACTTTGTCACATGACCCATTTCACGCTGTGAGCCTTGGGCATGCAAGTTCCCCACGTTCCTGACAGCTGTGAACGTTTTCTTTTCTCTGGCTTCAGTGCTACAATCTTTGAAGCACCATGTTTAACCACGCACTACTGACCATGCCATGACCATCTGAGCCCCCCCCCCCCCCACACACACACACACACACGCGCACGCGCACGCACACGCGCACACCAGACAACCACACACTAGGCCAGTTTATTAGCTGTAATGCTCACCGCTGTCATTGCAACCCAATTTTATAGGATATTAATACCAGCATGTACGTTAACACCATGTTCTGACATGTGCATGTTATTACAAAAGCAGATGTGGATCACACACATTTATGTAGAAACTGTACTTTCACAGTAGTTTTATTTTTTCTTAGAGCAGATTTTTAATTTTTTTTTTAAACAGCAAAAAATATTTCATTATTGCATTTGTCATATTTTGCTTTTAAGATGCTAATTGTCATTAATGCCGAATAACTTTTTCCACGCATAAAAAACAAGTCCTCTTCTAAGTAAGAGCACTGAAATCTACGTGAGTGTTGGGATGGGGTATCAGAAGAACAAAGGCGTGTCTTTGCCCCCTCCTCTGCCAATACATCTGAAGGCTTCAGGGGAGGAGAGGAAAAAAAAAAAAAAAAACGAATTACAATCGCGCACTCGTGATGGGCCTTTAATTAAGTCGTTCGTGCGAAGAAGATGAGTCAATACAAAAGTGGCTTTAAAAGTTTTAAATGATTTAATTCAGTTCCAGTTAAATAACTAATTTAAAAATATGAAACACTCTGCCCACCACTATGGACTTCAGCTTTGTGACAAGGGTCATTATGTGCTGTACACTGTCACACTCAGAAGTTCCTTACAATATACACAACGGTACAGTCGACCTGAAATGTTAACAGGTCAAGGTCGGATGCACTTTACACTGTGTCAATATCAAGGTCTCACTCACACAAACACTAAATAAATTTGCGCATATCACACACACACAATGGTCTTATCTACTTGAAGAACTAAAAAACAAGTTATCATTGACTCCTGGTGCTGCAGGTGTAAACCTGTAAGGTGCCTCCCACTCCTGACTTGACACCATTTACAACATACTGTATTCATTGAGGAGGTCACAATTCTCAGGTTTTACTGTAATGGCATGTATGGAATTAATATGATCTAAGATTATTTGTTTTTTCACTCACACACACACACACACACACACACACACACACACACACACACACACACACACACACACACACACACACACAGAGCTGTGTTTTACACTGAAGTGTTGGGCCTGTCTCCTTTTCACTGAATGAATCCATGCCACTCTCTTGCTGACAGGGACGTCACTCATACAGTGATGTCTTTCCCAGCTCTGAGGGCACTGGTGTCATTCCCTTGTTAGGCTGATGATCTCAGAGCAGCCACAGTGTGAGCTCACTAACAAACAGTCTGTTAGGGAAGGGGAAAAAAAAAAAAAAAAACTTCCTCTGACAACTGCATCATCTCAACATGGCCCTTCCTTGAAAATTAAGCACCTGAGATCACCCACAGCAGCACCCTGCTCCAGCATGTGGACAGCCCCCATAGCAGATTTGAGTAAGAGGGGGTACCTAAATACTTGTCCCTTATATGTGACCTGTTTGTCACACAGAGCCTCAGAGAACTTCCTGATGTTAGTGGTGCATGTACGACCAGACACAGCAGCTCCGTCCTAGGCACAGGGAGAGCCTCTTAAACACAGTCCTTCTCCTGGGACATTCTCTCCAATTCATACGAGGAAAGACAGAGAACCTTACGTTGGATGTGATTTTTACACTTGTGTCTACACATCGACACTGCTGAGGGACACATGGACTTCATGATAAATCCAATTACCACTGGGTCAGATAAACAGAAGCAACTCCTGATATGGAACTGCAGGTGTCACACACAGTAAACGGTAAAAACACAACAGGAATCCACTCCAAAGGCAAGCGCTCACCAGGAGGAACGTGTCCCCAAACATCACATAGCGACAACGGTAGAAACAGGCACATGTGAGGGAGAGCAGCTGCACCCGATGAGCATCCTCAGACACGGCAACGTCACTCACCACCTCACGGGGCAGGAAGGCTTCCTCCTGACGCTGGACCACCAATCTGACAGTGCCACCCATCTGCGTCCCGCGCAGCAGAGACACCACTTCCTCCTGAGTCTTGCCGTTCAGGTCTACGCCATTCACCTGTCGGGGGACAAGTTGGTTACAACCGCAACGGAGAAGAGGTCACTAGGGCAAGCCACGGAGCATGTGGTCTCAAAAACAGAGCAATCAAGGAACCAAACCGGGTCTGACATGGTCAGTAAAACCTTAATCGAAAAAGGAGGTCAGCCTACAAACACACACAAACCATGGTCATCCTGAACATGAGGGCAGCGCTACAGTCTCACACGACAACAGCCACAGAAAAAGTTACAGCACCACACAGAAAACCAGTCTGCTCACGAGCCTGACAACAGGGAACATGGCCATTTAGGTTTTAAACTTGTAACCAAAAGCTTAGTAGTTCAAGTCCCTGAAGGACACCTGCTGTAACACCCCACAGCAAAAGCAATAAATACCCTGCTGCCCAAAGAAATGAAAATGTACAAAATTTGCACCTTAGGAATAATATCAGAAGAACAAAAAGACAAAACACACTGATGATGCAAATATACTTGTCGACATACTAGGTGTAATATATACCAGACTTTTACTCCTCTGAAAATAGAGTACATCCCGCAAGGCCTTTTTACCCATAAGGCAACACTCCCTTGTATGAGGATCAGCATGAACGGTGTAACTGCTTCGGCATTTGAGTGGGCTGCTGTCTGCAGCACAACAGCAGGACGTGAAGGTACGTTCCCGCCACAAAACCCGCCCGCATTTTACGAGACTTTAACGTGACGGATATCCACTGGAGAAACAAAAAATTCCAACAGCCTTGAGAGAGATACAAAAAAGCAGGGAAGTCAGAGGTGTAAACAGGAGGAGGAAATCCTGAGTGCTTGAACAGCGTGTGACAGGGGGCCCCTGGTGATCCTTACTCTGGGAGAGGTGGTGTTTCAGCTGGCCAAGGGAAGCCTGCTGTGAGAGTTGGAGAAGCAGCAGATTACACAAAGCTTGGTATTTACCCCCTCTTCCCCCCCCTCACCTCCAGGAGCCGATCACCCGCCTTCAGCCGGCCGTCCTGGATGGCTGCTCCGCGAGGCAGGATGTTCTTCACGTAGATGGGGGCCGTGCTGCCAATGGGCACGTCACGGGACGTGATGCTGAACCCAAGGCCTTCTGGACCTTAGTAAAAGACCAAGAAGGGGGGTCCTGTGAGAAAGTCAACAGGCCGTACGGGGCATGTCCACAACACCGGGAACACAAGCTGTAGCGCCTCACAATGTCAACCAAACGCACTGCGTTCACGGCTCCTAAAACACACGCCCACCACGGCTCTAAAGTCGCGCATTTCTTCTGCTTAGTTTTCCGGCACACAGAAGCTCACAGATACAGGCTGCTCAATCACGGCACGGTGCAGGAACAAGGAAAAAGGAAACCTGCTGGACTGTGGACCTCCACTCTGCTGCTTATCAGTATTCAACAGCTCAACACAAAAGTTGGTATAGAACTCTCTAATTCTGCCTGGAGACCTACTGTTCATTACAGACAAATGAGAAAAAAAGAGAAAGAAAAAAAAAAAAAAAAAAAAAAAAAAACAAAACAAACAGGGCACAAATTCCCCCTGCAAGCCTTGGGGAACAGTATGCCCTGGAGTTGTGCGGCCTCCCAGCTAGGCCACACCCAGGGCAGTATTACGGTATGGTAATGGGACAGTGGTGGCCATGGAAACCTTAGAGTTTGCTGCAAGCTCGGAATCGGAGCCCTTGATACACAGATATAGATCAGACAAATTGAAGCTCATTGCATCAGTGGACACCCATGCTAAATCCTGCGGCACGGCGTCGGAAGGATGAGCATTCGTTTCACGATGCAATTTGCTCCGAGTTCAGAAAATAACCTTTTCAGAGCAGCAAATTAATATGAATCGTCTTTAAGAGGAGCTGGAAAATCCCATAATGGCCTAAGAGCAGTCAGGGTGACCTCATCTGACCTAATCCGAGTTAACCCCCATGAAACATCTTCCTCCCCCCATAGCTTGAGGAATGTCATAGAACAAAAAAAATAAAACTAGGAGAGGCAAATCTCTTTATAATTCGAAAATACCTAATAATTAAGAATAATCACACATCAGAAACGATGGGGGCAGGTGATTTGTTCCCATTACTGAACCAACCAGAGTGACGGGGCGCCTGATTGATGCATTTCCCATGAAAGAATAAAAAAAATAATAATAAAAAATAAAAAAATAAAAATACCACAATAACAACGCACAAGGTGGGCTCAGCAAAGCGGAAACCAACTGCCGCAAATTTCCCCAGCCACCTTAAGACTTCACTCATTACCTCGAGCCGTTTCGGTTCACCAGCCAATTTGGTCATGTCTTGCCCCCCCCCCCCATTGCCAACTGCCAACATTAAGTTGTGAACAGTAATGGTTAACACTCTGGTATTGCCACAACTGGTCTAATAACAACAAGCCTGAGTTTCGCTGTCCCGCTTTGCTCTGGGTAAAGTAATCACCACCATGTCGTTACAGCACAATTCAATTTGCACACAATATAACCCAATTAAATTGGCTCAGGCCAAGGAAAGCAGAGCTCATACACAAGAAGTGTAGCCAATAACTGAACACTAGCCTCCCCCACCCCCCGAGAAACCAGAACCACCAAGTCTCTCACAAGAAGTTATGTCCTCCACACTGGCAGCGGGTGGGAGAGGGGGGTTTGATGGAGACACAGCTACCTGAAATCAGACAATTACCGGAATCTATGAAGGCATCAGCTAATTACCGGAATCAAACCCCACCAGATTACAAGATTCCATCTAGATGCCCACGAGTGGGGTAATTAGGGGATTGCATCTCAGATAGCCTTGCATTAATTAATTACTCAATGTCTGACTCGGTTTTTTTGCAACACAAAAGAAAGACGAAAGCAACTTCTCTCCATAATGGATCAGGCAGAATCTTGGAGTGATCACAGTGGGTGCTTTGAGCACAGACGTGCCTTATATGTGGTTCAGCGTTTCCCTATAGGACACACACAAGTCATCCTCAGAACTGACATCTGAGGGGAACGCGGTTCTTCAGTAAACACACGCACACACACACACAATACCGAACTCGGCAGAAAAGCATAACAGGACAGGCCAGACCTCCGTGCATTTTTCTTTTTACAAAAAAACGAAAATTGCAACAAAGTTACTGTAAAATGAAAGTTGTGCAACCTGTTGTGGGTCCAGGTTCAACCCTTCAGAGCCGGGATTCCACTCACTGCTGTCAACACCGTGACAGAGAGGGGCCTGAACACAGGAGTGTGGACCGCTGGGAATCATCCTTACGGTCAGAGCCTTCCTGCTCTGGTACTTAGTGCCAATAAACTTTACAGCTGATTTCTCCTCCCCCCCATTTCAGGCATTCAGAAGATGCCGAGGAGATACAAAACCTTTCAGCTCTTCATACAACCCCCCCTCACACCCCAACCAGCATCCATTGCTCAAAACACTTTATGCTGCCATCACTAATAATTCAAATAATACAAACAAGTACACAAGAATGCACAATGAGACTTTGTTCTTATACATCCTGAAATGTATGTACTCCCAACACCAGTCCATGCTGGTCACCTCTCTAGATGGGGGAGGGGGACAGTTTAGCATGTCTCTGACTGCTCAGGTAGTTCTAATGTTATTCTGTATTCATATATTCACAAAACATTTTATAGACACACCTTTTGTGGGAGTCTGTAACCAACTAAGGCTTAAACCTGAAAAGCATATACAGCCGTGGAACCTGCGCCACTGCGATGGCAGAAGCATTACCTTTCTTCAGGTGGATGCTCAGCTTTCGACCCACTTTCTTGGTGTATCCCGAGGAGGGTGTGGAGGTCAGCGCCCTTTGTGGGGAGGGGGCCTTGCCCAGGGAGCTGTCTGCGTGAGATGGCGGGGAGGAGAACCCCCCTGGCTCTACATGGGGTAGTGTGTACAAGCCAGGAAGGGGCCCCCTGTGCGGGGTGTGGTCCAGACCCCCCTGCAGACTGCCCCGCTCGCTGGACTGAGAGTCCGGGCTAAGGCGCCCCCCAGGGAAAGCGCCGCCTATCTCGCTCTGGGAGAGATGCTCATACTCGGCCTTCTTGGCTGCTGGCACCACGTGGAATAGGATTGTGGGAGAGCGCATCGCCTGTCGGAACATGTTCTGTGCCCTAACACACACAGAGAGAGAGAGAGAGAGAGAGAGAGAGAGAGAGAGAGAGAGAGAGACAAAGAAATAAGTGAGCTCTATAGTCAAGGGGATTGGTTTAAAACAGTGGGCATTCATGCAGATGTTGGAGTGAAGCGCCCCCTTGGGTTAAAGAGGATAATAGCAGGGGTCAAGGAGAACTGAATACTGACAGTCACTGCACATTTATGTTTTTGATTCTCGCAGGTCAAAAAGCCAAGTTTTAGAAGAATGGCTCCCCAGTAACTTAAGACACGACAAATTTATTGCTACAGAAAAACCTGAAATGGGGAGTAAGCACATAAAATATAACAGCCATTAAAAATTGGAGTGCAAGAGTACTGAAGCAAATGCATTCATGGTGCTTTTCATTGTAAAAACTCTGATGCACGTTTTGGCACAGACAACCTGAAAAAAGGCAATTTAAAACACAATACGAACAGCAGCAAAAAGGTAAGCATAAGACTGTCCAAGTTTACAAGCTATGATAACAACAAAACAAACATCATTTAGGGGCACTTTAAAAGCATGCCACTAGTGTGGCGAAACCCACAGGACCCCACGCAGGAGAAATGCATGAAGACTTCAGAGCGAAAGCGGTTTACACAACTCGGCTCGCACTGTTTACCGTGCCACAAACCCCTTCATTAGCGGGTGGATGATACGCCATTGAACTCGTCCAATTTGGCTACTGACAATTACCAAGGATCTTCGGCGGTAATGAGCGATCTTGAGCTGTGCCTGTACCTTCTAGTGTGCGGTGAAGCGCACTCCGGGAATCTGTCCTCATTCTTATGGTAATTCGCCAAATCAAGTAAACAGCCCGACTACGGGCTAACGAGCGGCGCGGTGACACTTCAGATATCGCGGAGCACAACGTGCTGATTGAATAATAAATTACTACATCAATGCGTCATTACACTCACTCACATTAACCGCTTTCAAATATTTAACTGCGCAAAACAATCCAAAGAGATAAGAATACAGTTTGAAATATTCTGTGTACTGTGAGCGCAACAATCAAAACAGTTTTTACATGAATTTTGTTATTTTAATCTCGATTCCATCAGAGCGAAGTTAAGAAAAGCACTCGTGTTGGTACCACTTCTGGTCCAGACCTTTACTGTTATTGGTAAATCAAACTCGACAAAAATCACTGGTCTTGTTTATTGCACAAGTTTGTACCATGCTTTTGTTTTCTATCATGACATGAAACCTGTAGCAGGTAGGTTTTAACACACCTGCCAAACTTCCTGAGCCCTAGGTAAGGACTATGTTCAGGAAGCATAGAACATGCAATGGAAAAACACTGTCTGATGAGAACATGCACATTTTAATTCAGGGTGAATGCCTGGAAGATGCGGCAAAGGCAGGCCAAAAAGAATGGAATTCTGAAAGGAGTGTAGTCAGAATTCTCGAAACATGTAGATGTACAACAAAACTACCATATTTGATTGTTTATAAATGAAAATCTGGGAAGGAGAGTCTGACAGCTCTGGCTAATGTACACAGATAGGAGGACATGGTGGATAATGGCAGATTTCTATCTACATCACCCTTGCACTTCGACAGCCACAGTCAGTCAACAAGGCCAAGGAAAGTAAGGTTCTGTGAGAGTAACAGTCAAGCGGTTTGATCCAGTTAACTGCCATGTTCAAAAAAAAAAAAAAAAAAGGAGGACACGAATAATCTTTCCTTGACTGTGGGCAGAGAAGCTCAGTTCAACGCCTACGTTTCTGTAAAGCCTAGTGGAGAGCATCATGTCATGTGTACATATTGTGTATATGAATGCTGCACTCTCTGCCCTGTACAAAGACATTCCACTGAGCAACAAGCTTAATCAAGCAGCCACCACATGTGGCTTCAGCGGGAAGACAAACACCAATCTTAAATTAGGATCTGGTGGTTTTTTTTCTTTTTTTTTTTTTAAACACAGGCAGAGGTCAGCACAAAAGGAGACCAGGTGACGTGTGATGCAATACATCTGCATTCCTGCGTTATTTAAGATAGTGTTTGTATTTTCATCTCGTTTCACTTTTCCAGAAAGACCCTGAAAAACCATCCTTGTCTCGTAATGTTTTAAACATGTTTTAAAACTGTAAAGTCTAAATTCTTACATTTTTTGTGCCGTTCAACAGAGTGGGGGTGTCACCTGCTTTTCACTGTTACTGGGGTGTCAAAAATCAAAAGAAAACCTTCACGACAGGGTAGACTGAACCAGCTTTGCAATGTGAGACTGATCTGTCAGGCATAAGAACTCGATACTAAAAAAAACGGGGGGGGGGGGGGGGGCCAGTTGTGGGAGTGGTGGAAAGAAAAAAGGAAAAATTGGTGGGTATTAAAGGGAATAAAACCACGC
>JABJVR010006092.1:0-12826 GCA_025773905.1 Chitala chitala | reverse complement strand
AAGGCGAGATGGCCGCTGCCCACATCTACGAAACTACCCACAAGCAACTCGAGCGGTCGATCAGCCAGATGGGGAAGGACTTGCCAGCAGAGGACATCGCCCAGCGAGTGTACGAGAAAGCTTTCCGTACGCTCAAGCTCCCCGAAGGCGATCCTCGTGCATTCACGGGGGAGGCGAAGGTCTCCACCTTCCTCCACGCCATTGCGAAGAATGAAGTGCTGACTGCTTGGCGGGCGGAGAAGTCCCGGCCGCAGACTTCGTCCCTCGAGGTCGATCCTGAAACCGGCGCGTCGGCGGCCCCCGAAGGCCACATGATGGCGACCTCGCCGGAGAAGTACCGCAGCGCCTACGACGAAGCCACGACGAACCAGATGGGCCAGGCTATGCAGGGGGCGTTGAATAAACTCTCCGATGAACGCAAGGCGGCGTTCAGTGCAATTGAGCTCGACGGAATGAGCTATGCGGAGGCGGCGGAAGCCTTGGGCATCCCCGAGAACACTGTCCGCAGTCGGGTGTTCCGGGCGAAGGAGGACCTCCAGGGATCTCTGCGTAGCTACAAGGACCTCCAGGCCGGGCGGATTGACGAGAAGCTCCTGATGGGCGTGGGTGGTGGTGTGGCCGCCGGAGCACTAATCGGCAACGTCCTGGACCCAGAGCACAAGCTTCGCGATTCCCTCTACGGTGCGCTGGCCGGGGGAGTCTTAGCCACAGGTGCTGGGAGGGGAGCACTCAAGGCGGCGATCAAGTCCCCTGATGCAGCGCTTGGTCTCATCTCCACGCGGCTAGGGAACATCGCGCCGGAGTTGAAGCTCGCTTTGCGTAACCACGAAGTGAGTGTGCTCAAGGCCCTTGATGCGATGAATGATAAGACGCTGCCGTTCCTCCAGGCAATGAAGAAGCTGACGCCGGAAGAGAATGCGCTGGTCTCGCGGGCGTTACTGAACGGCGACATGGCGGCGTTGCAGCGAGTCCCTGGAGTCGCCGCGACCTTCTCCGCAGTCCAGAAAGTCCTCGGCGGCTTGGAGACCCAGCTGCAAGGGCTTGGCCGCTTCAGCGAGGGCGTGACGAATTACTTCCCGCGGTTGGTCAAGGACTTCGAGGGGTTGAAAGCCGCGATGGGCCAGGAAGCTGCGCTCGGTCTCGACAAGGTTATGCTGGAAGCGGAAGCCAAGATGATCCGGAAGGAAGGCCGGGGGTTGACGGAGCTGGAGCAGAGCTTGATTGTCAATCGGTATATCTTCGGGCCAGATCAATCGAGCTTCTTACCAGGGTATGCAAAGGGGCGGAAGATCCAGGAAGTCCCTGAGCACCTCGCTCCATTCTACGAGGAACCTGCCCAATCGCTATTGCGCTACATGTCCGCGGCTGCGAATGATATTGAGACCGCGAAGTTCTTTGGCCGCGACCTCACCAGCAAGAGCAAGGGCGGGAAGCAGTTCACGGACCTGGACAGCTCAATTGGGAACTTGACCGCTCGATTGATTCGGGAAGGGAAGATCAACGGGCGGCAGGCTATGGAGGTGCGAGATATTCTCAAAGCGCGCTTTGAGCAAGGAAACAAGGGAGCGAATCCTATCATCGCGGCTGCGAAGAACGTGACGAATGCTGCGTTGCTGGGGAATTTCGCCTCAGCGGCTACGCAGATCGGGGACTCCGTGATGACGGTTTATCACCAGGGGCTGGTACCGACACTCCAGGCGGTCGTGGAAAAGGTCGCTGGCAAGGAGCGCCTCACCCCCAAGGACTTCGGCCTGGTCAATCACATCGCGGAAGAGCTAGCCGATATGGGCGGTACAGGCCGCCTGGTTCACAGCGTGCTGAAGTACTCCGGGTTCCAGAAGATTGATATGTTTGCGAAAGGACTGGCGATTAATTCCTCCCTGATCAAGAACAGCAAGCTCGCTTCGACGCCAGAAGGACTGGCGAAGCTCCGTGCCAAGTGGGAACCGGCGTTCGGCCAGGACTTCCCGGCATTGGTGCAGGAGCTGCGGAGCGGCAAGCCCGGTCCCCTAACCGAGGCACTGAGTTTCTCTGAGCTGAGTGACATGCAGCCAGTGTCCAAAGCGGAGATGCCGCAGATGTACCTGGAGCATCCTAATGGCCGGGTGCTTTATATGCTGAAAACCTACATGTTAAAGCAAGTGGACATTCTTCGCCGGGACGCCTACGGGGAGATTGCGAAGGGAACTCCTGAAGGGATTATGCGGGGGACTAAGAACCTCGCGGCTCTGGCGACTGTGTACGCAGTCTCGAATGTTCCAGGGGACGTAGTGAAAGACTGGTTGAGTGGCCGGAAGAGTGACCCACTAGCCACTCCCCGCCTGGTGGAGAATGTCCTGCAAACCTTCGGCATCAACCGCTATTCCGCTAGCCAGCTCGGGCAAGGAAAGGTAGTTGAAACCGCGACTGCGATGATGACGCCGCCAGTGAAGGTGCTCCAAGACATCGCCACGCTCTCCCCCAAAGCCGTTGCCTACGTCCCCCTGGCCGGCCGCCCGGTTTACGACCGTTACTTCGACGGGAATGTCAAGCAAGAGATCTACGAAAAGCGCCTCGCTAACAAGGGACTAGCGAAAGGAACCGGCCAGCCACTCTCCCCGGCGGCTAAGAAGTACCTCGCGGAGAAGCGCGCGAAAGCAAAGGCGGCTGGGAAATGAGTTCAAGCGAATTATTCCCTCAGCCCTTCCCTCAATCTAACCTAGCAGGGAACTAAATTATGAGCTTTTCGTCTAACGATTGTAACGATTCGAGGGGTTTCTCATGGGCATAGGACGTGCAGACTTCTTCGCAATGGGCGATTGGAATGCTGTCTGTTATGAGTGCGGACGCAAACGGAAGGGGACGACGCTCAAGAAACACTGGCAAGGGTATTATGTCTGCGAGCAGCATTGGGAACCCAGGCAACCGCAGGACTTCGTTCGCAATATCCCCGATGTGATTACGCCTCCGTGGGCACAGCCAATGCCGGGGGATTCTTTCATTTCCGGCGACGCTTTGGTTACGGAATCTAGCGATTTAACCAACGGAGACTTAGTGTACATTACTACGGAAACTAACGTACCTCTGACAACTGAAAGCTAATATGCCTATTAAAATTTCTGCCCTTCCCACAGCTTCTACACTTTCTGGGGCTGAACTTATCCCAATCGTGCAGTCAGGGGAAACTCGACAAGCAAGTGTGAATTTACTGCTGGGTCCGTCTAAGACTACATCTATCACAGAGTTCCCTGTTGTTGGTAATGGTATTGCTGATGACACACTAGCGATTCAAGCTGCTTTGACCAGCATGAAGACTCGGGATAACAAGTACATTGACTTCTGTGGCTTGGACTTTCTGATTACCGCTACGATTTATGTCCCCTCGGGAGTCAAGATGTTCGGTAACGGTGCGACTATTACTACAAGCCTGACCTCCTTTGTAAACGATGGCACGTTGTCATCCTTGACTGCTGCCATCACAAACGAAAACGGGGCGATTACTGGGTCAGGTCTGATCGACAAAGACATCGAGATCACTGGGTTTAACTTTGTCATTGGGTCGAATCAGAACATGGATGGTATTCGGATGGCGAATACTGACGGGGCTTGGATTCACCACAATCGGTTTACCTACCAGCAAACTTCTAAGTGGGCACACCATCTGGATTGGCATTGTGCCAACAACAACGGGCTTTCTGAATTCAATGCCTTCTACCATGAAGACAACCTCAATGCTAATGGTGCCTGCCAAGCGATAAGGAACTCCAACTCTTTCACCCCTACGAACAATGTTGTTCTGCGTAATAACTATATGTACAAGAATGGGTCTACCAACTTCGATGAGTTTGTGTGGCTCAACGGTGCTACGGGTATCACCCGCAACTGCAAGGTTTTGAACAACCATTTCGAGTGCGGCCCAGTTGACAGAACTCGGTCAATCCTGACGATCTACCCGTACACCAATGGGGTTCTTGCTAATGAGACATTTGACTCTGAACAAGAAGGGACTCTGATCGACGGTAATACGTTCGACATGAGAGCACCGAACTTTAGCAACTTTGGTATCTTGCTTGGTATTAACGGAGATACCAAGCCTGTTTCCGGCATCATCATTACCAACAACATCTTCAACATCAGTGGTCAGACAGTAATCAAGTCTGTTGCCGCACACAACGGGGTGCTGATTGCAAACAACCTTTGCAGGAATGACTACTACACAACGACAGAAACACCAGCAGCTTGCAACGGGTTCTATCAAGGTGATAACGCCTACGGGCAGGTTGACCAAGCAAAGTGCTTCAATAACACCCTAATCGGAAACTACAACGTAGCCTTTACGTTTGGGTATTGTGAGAGCAACTAATGTGAGGAATGCAATGTCTTCGCTTCTGAGTGCCAGTCAGTAAAGGATAACACTGCGCCTTCGATTCACACCCAAGCAGTTTCATTGAATGGCACTACCCGGAATGTCGAAGTCTCGGGTAACAAGTTCACAATGCGTGATCTGGCTGGGACTTCGCCTTACACCGCTTTCTATATCGTGAATGGCCCAACCTTCGTTGAAGACAACTTAGTCATCTTCAAGGGCAATGGGTTCCGTCCAATTCAGGTTTCTAGCATCCCCCAGTGGACAGCAAACATCAGCGTCAACAGGAATGTGTTTGAGCGGTTCAGGGTTCAGACCCCACTGCCAACCACTCTCGCCTCTGTTGCCATTGGTGCGTCAGGGACGTTTACTTGCACAGCATCCTCCATCCCTGTTGGGGTTCCAATTGCTGTGTCTGGTACAGCTAGTGGAACAGGAAGCATCACAGGTTACGTTGCACCCGGCCCGACTGTGTACTACGCAACGGCAGCTACGGACACCACGTTCACCTTGTCTGCTACTCCGGGGGGTGCAGCGGTAGGTACAGTAGCAGGTACGAGTACTGGACTGACCTTTACCGTACTCAACACCACCAACCTGTTGAGTGACGTAAGCACCACCAACATCCACGGAGCGTTTAGCTGCAACGGTACTAGGATGGAGGTCGATGCTACGGTGACGATTTCTGGGACTGCTGGTGGTACTGGCGGGATTGTTGGGTACGCAGACCCGACCACTTACTACATTGTCCAGACGAACGGAGCAACCACGTTTAGCCTGTCTGCCACTCGGCGTGGGCCGCTTGTCACTACTACGATAGGCACACCGACTGGATTGACCTACACCCTCGGCATCCCCCAGTGTACGGACACCCCAGACATCTTGGAATACAGCAACCCGTTTGCGTCATTCAAAGACAATGTGCTGTTCACACCTCACGTACTCCCGATTGGTGCTTTACCAAGGGCAACTCTTGCGGCTGGGCAGAGGCAGGTAGTGTTGAATGCGAATAGCACGACCTTTGGGGCAGCAGCAGCGGCAACCACGGCAGTATTAGCTAGTGTGGCGATAACAGGCATTGCCGGGGAGTTTTCTTGTACTGCAACCACCATTGCCGTGGGCAGTGCGGTGCTGGTTTCGGGAACCCTTTCGGGTACTGGTGTGATGGTAGGGTATGTGACCCCAACTTACTACTACGTCATCACTACCAACGGAACCACCACGTTTACTCTGTCTGAAACACCAAAGGGTGCTGCGATGATGACGTTGCCGGGGACCACCACAGGGCTGACGTTCACACAAAGCGCCTCGACATCAGTGAACATTGTCCCGGTGCTGTCAAACGGCACTACTTGGCAGATTGGATAACCCATGAATCTGATCTACATCTTCATTGCCCTGCAAGTCCTTGATGCGGTCAGTACCGTGATTGCCCTTGACGGTGGTGGGCATGAGGTCAATCCGATTCTCAAGAAGATCATGGACAAGATCGGTGTCATACCTGCCTTAGTCTTGGTCAAAGGTGCTGCCATTGCGTTCTTCTGGTACTACCAAGAACTGTTGCCTGATCCATTGGTCTTGTTGCTTTGCCTAGGCTATGTCTGGATTCTTTACAACAACATCCAAGTGATTAGGGAGAACCTATGAGTGGACTGTCTGAATCTGACTTTGCTGAGTTTGAACAGCGTGTTGAACGGAAAGAGAAGCGACGGATTGAGGATCGCTGGAGGATTGATAAGACCATCAGCCCTTCGATCATTGTGACTATTGTGACGTTTATTGTCACAGGAACACTTGCCTACGCTGACCTGAAACGTAGTGATGATCTGATTAAGGCTGATAACGCTAGTCTCCACGTCCTGTTTCAACACATGGAGAAGTCAGAGCAAGAGTCCCTTGACAAGGTAAGTTCACAGTACGAAGCCTTGAGTGCCAAAGTGGATCGGTTAATTGAGCGTCAGATACCAAGGCCGGGATCGAAATAAGGAGATGTGATGGACCCGATTACTATTGCGATGGGGCTTTCTCAATTTGCCCCTTCGATTATTAAGTGGATCAGCGGGAGTGACAAGGCGGCTGACGCGGCCCAGAAAGTGGTGGACGTGGCGGCCCAGATTACCGGGCGGCCAGCGGATCAGGTGATTGATGCGCTGAAGGCAGATCCGTCACTGGTGCTGGACTTCCGCAAAGCAGTCATGGCTAATGAACTGCAGATGGACCAGATGTACCTTGCTGACGTGGCCAGTGCTCGGCAGCGGGATGTGGACCTCCACGCACACAACTACCGGGCCGACTCGATGTACATCCTGGCTGTGATCCTGATTGCCGCCTTGGTCTACGTGGTGCTGAAGTCTGAGCTAGACGAGTACGCCAAGGGGATCATCACGCTGGTGCTAGGACGATTCCTTGGGTACTTGGACAATATCTACAACTTTGAATTTGGCACGACTCGGGCGAGTAAGCTGAAGGATGCCACGATTGATAAGTTGTCAGGCTAGGGATTCCTTGATGGTGGTGATTGCTTTGTCGGCTTGCTCTTTGTAGCTGCTGCCGCCGTACTGGTAGTGCATCAAAGCCTCCAGCGCCACCCGAAGGGCAGCGTCTTTGCGTTCAATGGCTGCAAGCCCTGCGTTCTCTGCGGTTTGGGTTGAATCAAGTGCGGCCTTCAGACATTCAACCTCTTGGCGTAAGTCATGGTTTTCTTGAGCGAATGGCTCTGCTCCTAGACTGCGTTCGTGCATTGCGTAGGCTTTCAGGTTTATTATTTCGTCGCGTTGTTCTTTCAACTTGGTAATGCAGATTTCTGCCAATGGCCCATTCCAGTATTTCAACTCTGAAATTAACTCCATCACCGATAGTGATTGGTTAGTATCGAGTCGCTTGCACCCAGACTTAGGACAAAACCCGCCGCATGATGGGCATTGATGATCACTCATAGCTTCTCTCCATAGTATTGCCCGATAGTCTTGCGGTGCAACTCAAGTGCCTCATGCGCTGAGTCCCACCACTTTGTAGCTGCTGGTAAGTCAACTGACATCAGTAGGCACTCAAGTTCAAGAGCTAGGCGTTTTGCATCTGACTCGAAGTTTTGCAGCCTATCTATTTCAGCCAAGGCGTTGACGAGCGTCTGCGAGTTGTCCGTGCGTAGCGTACTCATGCAGTCAAGCTGATCTGGTGCGTTGATCTGGCCTTTGGGGGCGGTTGTCATTTCAAAATCCTTTCTGATTCAGCCCACAATTAGGGCAGTAGTAGCCGTTTGCTGTCACATAGAACAACTCGTTACCACAGTTGCAATGCCAGTGTGGTTCGTCACGTTGGCACTGTGCTATTAACCTGCCGCGCTCCAATGTGCATTCAGGACACGTAAGCCACAGGGTTCCTATTGGCGCAACTGCTGTCCATTCATGGCTACATGCAAGACAGGTGGCTTTGCCTACAAGATGTGGGCGGAATGCTTGGAAGTCGATTACTTCACCCATGGTGCCTCCTTCGTTGGACATTGGCAATCCTCATTGGTGCAGTGCGCCCAAGACTTAGCCTCAATAATCGCGTCCTCAAGCGTTGGGTAAGCTGCCGTGTCCCAACAGTCTGGTGTTGCACTCATAAAGCCAATGATCGCGTCTTTGATAACAAACTTCTCATCGTCTGTTGGCGTGTAGTCACCATCATCGCCACACAGTGAGTAGCCTGATAGATACTCGTCAATAGCAGACTCTGTCCACGCCACAGCCTCACTCGGCTCTGCTAGGGCTGCTTCCAAGCGTTTGACGTAGCCTAAAACAAACTGCTCAGGGAGTTCATCATCCCGCGCTTTACGTCCTTCGCCTCGTTCGGCTATACCGACAAGATACTTGATGGTGTCTATTAAACGTAGAACAGTAGACGGTTCCCCCTCTGGCTCTGCTAGGGCTGCTTCACAGATGGTGATGGCAGCTTCACGGTGTTCTGAGTAGCCGATTAAGTAGTGTGCTGATGTTTTCAACGCATCAAGCACTGTCTGAATATCTTGCTTGTTCATGCTTGCTCCTTTAGTTTGTCAGCTATTTCTTTGGCAGTCTGTCGGACTTCAATGGTGTTCCCATCAAAGGTTTTTACATATGCCAGAATCCCGTACCACTGCGACGATGTTCCGGCCTCGTGTACCTCAGCGATTGCTGCTGGTGCAATGAAAATGCGTCTACCATCGTGTGTGCTTAACTCAATCATGGTGTTTCCTTTAGTTTGAGAATGGCATCCGAACAAGACATCATCTGTCTGTTAAGACAAGCCTGCATAGAGTCAGGCTCTCCGCACTCTTGTTTCATGTCTCGGCATACCAATGCAGCCTCCTCAATCGCCTCATTCCAAGCAGCCACCATAGCGGCTTTGAGTTGGGATTCGGTGAATAGCGGCTCACCGTCGCCTTGTTCGGAATATAGGTAATCAAGTACAAGGTCTTCCATTCGCCCAATCCACACACGGGCGGCTACTGGCTCTGGCATCTTGGTTTTCATAGTTTTTCTTTTCGCTGGATTATTCTTAAATCGCTTGTCGTGGTAAGCGGCAGGGTCGGATAGGTGGATCATAATGCCCTCGAGTTATGGTGGAATAATTCAAACGATTACCGAGTCAGGCGTTATCACCGCCCGCGCTCGCACTGGTTGGAGCTTCATCCCCTGGCTGGTGGAGACTAGCTCGATCTGCCCGGAGCGAATAGCGCCGCTGAGGATTCCTTCGAAATCCCTGTGGTCCGGGAAGTAGAGGTGGATCATTCGGTAGGCCTCTTCGTAGGAGACGCTCCCCTTGCGGATCACGTACTCGATGAAGCGCTCAGCTTGCATTGAATCCTCCGTGCGGCCGATGCGGGAGAATACCTTAGGCATGTCGGCCTCGAGGTCCAGGAGCATATTGTTGGCGAGCTGGAGGTCCTCTGCGGTTATCACACGGTCGCTGGATCGAGAGGCACTGATCACCATCGCAGTCTTGTGCATGTGAGTTTGCTTGCGGGCGGCGTAGCCCTGGGCCATCTGATCGTCCATGCGGGAGACCGCGTCGCCCCAGAAGTTCTCGTACCAGCTCGCCCCCCAAGCGCGGGCGTTGGCAGTCATGCTGAACGGACCTGTCATCATGCTGATTTGCTCGAGGTCGTGGATGAGCTTATCTCTAACAGCTTCATCTTCTCCATTCACCTGCTCGTCAACGTAGGCAACATACTTCTCTTTCTTTTCCGCATACACGAATATACAGCGAGAAGTAAGTCCTCCGCCAATCATAGCTTGAGGCATATTATCTGCCACCCAATGAGGAGTTGTCGCCGCGATGAGGTTAATCCACGGGGCTTCCACTGTATCATTACCTGACATTTTGGTGATCTTCTCATAGCTACGCTTACCATCCCACAGCTCCAGAAGTAAGTTAACCATATCTTTGTCCTGAAGATTCAGCAAGGAACCTAGTTCTGACGCGACCAGGGTAAGGGGTGACATAGGATGCCATTCGCCTTGCCATTCATAAGCTTCCGACGAGGCTGCAAAGGCCGTAACGAGTGCTTGCCAAGTGATAGCGTTGGGGCCGAACTTAACCCCAGGTACTTTCTTAAGCAGATCCATAGCTATATCTATGGTGGTGGACTTTGATACAACTCCCGGAGGGGCTACGAATATAACGTAAAAACTTGGAAACCATGAAAAGCGTTTTTGGTCTAGCCAGACACGTCTGCGAAGGCATCCTGCGATCGCACTGACACCTGCCCAAAAGTGCATACGCCTGGGAGCTTCCGTAACCGCGGCGTAGTTTACATAAGCCGGTAGCCAGTTGTCAAAGTATCTTGTGCCTACCGAGTCAGTGTTTCCCATGGTGGACCTTTCCGCGCGATGGCTATGAGTTGGCTGACGGTGGATTGAACCGTGTTGTACTGTTGCGCGATGAGTCGTTGAGGAAGTCTTTGTTCAGACAGCCGTAGCATTTCTAGCATCACATCAGGAGTCCAGACACGCGATCTACTGTTTTGTTCCTTGGGCAACCATCTACAATTAGCAGGTTCATAGTTTCCATCATTGTTTATCCTGTCTAGCGTAGCGCCTGGATACCAAGTTGCTTCCATGTCTGCGCGGAAAGTATTAAAATCTTTCCAGCGTTCGCATACTGCTATGCCACGACCTCCGTAGCGATTGTAAGCGTGGTAGTTTTTGTCTGTACAACGAATGTGCATCTTGGCCCAAGAGTTTCGTAGTCGATCATAGTTATTAAAAGTGCTACCCATTAGTCAACATCCCCCCAGGATACGGTTGAGGTTTTGACCCCAGTTGGAATTACTAGTGGTGGATCGTAAGGGATCTCAATCCGACTATGTTTTTCCATGAGCGGAAGAATATAATCCCTCCGATGTGTAGGAAATTGTCCCGCCAACGAGTCATGAACTTGAAGGAGTACTTGGACTTCAGGAATGTTCTCGTAGAAGCTGGTCCAGATGCGATTGATTAGAATCCCCACGGTGGACTGAGGGACCCAGGCCAGGGCTTCCGGGAGCAACGCCTCCATCCGGTCGAAGATGTACCAGCGATAGCCCCAGCGATTCTCGACAAAGCGGTACTTGTTGATCTGGTCAAAGGTCCGGGTGTGCCATTGGGCAATGCCTGGGTGGGCGGAGAACCAGTACTTTTGGGCTTGGTCGATCTCGTGGACAGTCCGGCCTGTGTGAGCGGCGACAGTCTTCGCGCCTCCTCCATAGTTCGTCGCGTGGGCGAAGACCTTGGCGAACTCCCGTGCGTGCTTGAGGGGGAGACGGTGGTCACGGTAGCGCGGGTGGGATTCGACTAGCTCGTCGAGGGGAGGAGGTTCTTTCTTGGCGATAATGAACGCGTTGAGCAGGTGCATGTCAACACCTTGTATCATGGCGGCAATCCAGTCCGGCTCCCCAGCTTCCCTCACTACGACTTGTAAGTCTGCTCGGTCAAGGTCCATGTCGAAGAAAGTAAAGCCCTCGTCCGGTCCATACATTGAGCGTATGTTAGGTAAGGTGAAGTCCATAGACCCACGAGCAGCTGCTTTTCCGCTGGACTTAGACTTCTCGGAAGGAATTGTTTGCAGATTTCCTCCACTTCCGAAAGGGTTTTTGGACGAACTGAGTCGGTATGAGTAAGGGGCAGATTTTCCACCAGCATCTCCAGCTATGTTGAAAGAACAGCGCATACGGCCATCGTCGTCCAGGGGCATCATCACGAAGTCCCCGAGGAACTTGTGAAGGGTGCGGATGTCAGCGATGGCGTTGCAGATTGGTTTGATCAGGGGTTCCTTGGCGGCGAGCTTGGTTAGAGCTTCATCGTCACAGGTCGGGGACATTTTGGTTTGGCCTTGGACCACCGTGCGTTTGTAGATGACGGGTTGCTTGAGGTCCTCGTAAAACAGGGTGGTCATTTGCTTCGGCGAACTGGGATTGATCCCGTGGCCAAGGATGTTGTGGAGAAACGCTTCCCGGTGGGAGAGCTCTTCCTGAATGTCCAGGGCCATCTGGTTCTTGATTTCATGGCGGATACGAACGCCAAGGATCATGGCACGGAGGACCGGGTAGAAGAGCTTCTGCTGGTGATGATCCACCTCCTTGAGCTTCATGGCCTCGGCGGTGATCTGGAGGACTTCCCCGGCTTCCCGAGTGTAGACGCAATCTTGGAGGTTGTACGTCCACCGTTGCTCCTCGGGAACGTCGCTGGCGATCTTGCCTTCGTCTTTCCAGTACACGTACCAATCAGCGTACATGGAGGCGATGAAGGCCAGACCTTTCGGCAACGCGCAGAAGACGCTGTGCTGGGTTATCATGGTATCCTGGCCGCCGTGAGGGATAAAGTGCCAGTGACGGTGGACATACTGCGCGTCGTAGAGACCGTTCTGCCAGCGCACCTTGACGTTCGGGTGGGTGAGCAGGAGGTAGAGCTGGTAGACAATCCAGGCTTCCTCGTCGGGGGACCAGTACCCTTCGGGGTGGCCTCGGCTGATCAGAGGGATACAGATCGCGTCCTCGAGGGACCAGGAAAATCCGATGCAGTCGATGTGGCCGTTGCGGGTCTCGATGTCGAAGTCGAGCCACAGGGGGGCTGGGTCGGCGGCGAGGAGACCTAGCCGGACAAAGGTCTGACGGACCAGATCTAGCGAAGGCCGGACGCGGAAGTTCCACTCGGGCTTGTTAGTGTACGGACCAGGGTAGGTCATGTGCCGCTTGGCTCGGCGGAGGTCGGACAGAACCACCGCACGCTGCGGCCACTCGCGGATCACTGCGCCAGGGGTGAGGGTGGGGATGACCTTGATACCGTGAGCGGTGGTGAGTTGCGATCCCCTCCACTTCAACACCCCCCAGTGGCCTGTGAGCACCCAGCAAGCGAGGTTGCCGAAGGCGATGATCAGGTTCGGCTGAACCATCTCGATCTCCGTAGCTAGCTCCGCCGCGCCTTGGTGGATTGGCTCGAGGCAGTACAGGTCCTGGAGAATCCGGTGGGAAGGGCCGATGTC
>JABJVR010006091.1:2106-12826 GCA_025773905.1 Chitala chitala | reverse complement strand
ACACACACACACACACACACACACACACACACACACACACACACACACACACACACACACACACACACACGTTACAAAATTCAGGATTAACATCAACAGGGTGGCCAGCTCCTATCTCCACTGTGCACTGCAGCAGTAATGTGGAATGAGCTGTAATGTGGAATGGTTGTGAATCTACATTTATTGCTATATAGTCTTGCCTCCATAAACATAGTGAAATCTAGGCTTTAAAATTTTTGACATTATGCCGATAAGTTTATGAGTCATTAACACAGGTGGTAATGAGTTTTTGTCAAATTTTCATTTTAAAAGAATTAAAACAGAACTGCTAACATCCGCAGTCAGGACTTTGTTAAGCAAATCAGCAAAGATGGAGGGATTCGTCTCAAAACAGTCCTGTCAATACAGATTTCAAACGGAGCTCTTACCATGACTTGCTTTTCACTGTATCCATCCTCAACACAACTCATCCTATATAGGGTTGTGGGAATGCCTGGGGCCTATCCCAGGGGATTTTAGGGTGCACTGCAGGGAGCACCCTGGATGGGGTGTGGATCACTGGGTGCAAATACTCACACACCCATTTACACACCAGAGTAATTTGAACATGCCCATCAGCCTACAATGCACGTCTTTGGACTGGAGGAGGAAATATGGGTGCACAGAAGAAGCCCCGAGGCACAGGGAGAGCATGCAAGCTACACATGCAGGGCGGGGGCAGGATTGGAGCCCCCAACATTGGAGGTGCGAGGTAACAGCACTAACCACTGAGGCACTGTGTCCCCCTTTTCTCAAGCCATAGATCCAAAATTCTAACCAAACATCCTTTTGATTTTCTGAATAACATTGAAAATTTTGATCATACCAGATAATAACATTATGTTCTCTTTCATGGCCTTCCTAAAAATATTCTGTAATTTATCTTGGTGCCTAATATGCACCCAGACCACTGACAAGCAGCAGTGCTACGCAACAGAGGTTAAGGGTCATTTTGGGAGACCTAAGTAAATATTTCATTGCCTCATTTATCCAGTTCCAAAACAATGTGTTCCTTTACCATTTGGGTTGTGGGGTTTAACTAGAATAATACCTGTACCTCCCTGAGCTCCACGGAGAGAAACTGGTAGAGAAAATGTTGAGAATTCAAGTTCTAGAATTCTTGTAAAACTGAACCCTACAAAGCATGCATGTCTTCACATGCAATGGGGTGGAGATGGTATGGTGGTTTTACTAAACAACAGAGGTAGACAGCACCACTGATGTAAAAAAAATTGCTGTTTACCATAATAATACTGTACTTTCCAATGAGAGAATTTCAAAACATTCTAAAAGGTTTTATGTCCACAACTCCACCCAATTGCCCCACCTACTACTGAGCAGAGTACTTCAACAAAATTATGTTTAAGATCACATTACAAAAAATCCGTACTCTGCTACTTGTGGATGGGAAGATAGAACAAAGTAGGGGACACCTGTTTGTACACTGCTTTCTTTGCATGCATGGGACATGCTTGTTCTTTACAAAATGAGATCTAAAGACTTTAGCTTTAAAATTTAACAGCTGGGCTTCTTATCCTCAAGCATGCTACACTAGGTTTTCTTATTCGATTGCTCTTAAGCTACTGTGGCGTCTGTTGGCCAGATCTGCTCCTGCCCGTGTAGCGGGGGCGTGGCACACTGTAACAAAGGGCAGACTGGCACCTCTAGTCTCCATATTTTCTGGTTATACTATACGTATAAGACGCAAAACAAGTCACAAAACATTTAATCGATCGAAGCAATATCAGGGTATAGCGTTTTAATGCTTCTCGGCATATTACACATTTCAACTTAGTTCCATTTTCGGTTTTTTTAATCTTTTGGTGATCACGGTGTTGTGAACAGCATCTATACACTTACTGTTTTCCTTCGAAAACTTTCTGTTATATTGTTAATAATGGGCAGGGGACAGTTCCAGACGTCGGGCACCCGCTCCATTCAGCGCGTGTCCGAATATGTTACGTGGTTTGTGTTTTCTATTTTCCAGCACTGAATTTTGACCTATTCTTTCAAAAACATTTATCGCTCAAAAGTTAACAAATGCACGACTGTAAGTAAAATGTCTAAAACGTATTAATCTTTAATAATATACTTATTTTACTACCCACAAGTAGCTGAGTAGTGTAAGTGCGACCTTTAATGCAACTGAATTAATTTTCAAAGCAACAATGAGCACTTTACACAAGGACTGACCTGTATGCGTCCTTAGGTGCGCTTTAAGGTGGGACGACTTGCCATAAACTTTTTCACACCCTGTATAGTGGCATTTGTGTTTTTTCTGTGTAGATTCGTGTTGAATACGACAAATTACGGGTTTTCTTTTATGTTTGAGGAGGACGGTGAGGTTGGAAGGTGTGGCACCGCTTGCATCTTCGCCCGAGAAGCTGGTTAATGCATCTTCCCTTACTTTCCCTCGGTCCACAGGACTGGGAGGCGTGTGCTGGTTGAGATCCGCCAAAATCCTGGCCACCATAACGAGATTAGAGCTGTCTTTCCCTAAAATATCCACAGGGTCCAGTCCGGTCTTTGGTGCAGCATCTGTTTTGTTTTCTCTGCTGGCTCCTTTGGGATCATGCACAATAGCACCATTAGACATTGAAACAAGGCACTCGGCTGCAAAATGATCCATGTCGTTAATCGGTCGGTCTTCGACGTGACTATCACAATGACAGCTTGATTAAATCGTTTGTTCTCCCTTTAGCAGCTTGTGGGATGAGTCAGAGGTAGTTAGATCGAATTTATAAACTCGGACATTTTACCGGCTTGTCTGCAAATTGAACTTCCGTGATTTTCGCGGACGGGTGAAGTAAAAAGTGAATAAGCTTAGAAGTCAAACGCTCCCTCGCTATGGAAATAAGGTTTTTCACTGAAGAAATTGTTTTTGAAATTCGACAGACCGGAGGTAAAAGCTGCCATTACGTCAAATGCACACTGACAGTAAAGTGTTATTTTACCCATGTGAGGGCGTGTTGTCATTAGAGTCATCAGGGTCACTGGGCGGCGCTGAGAGTGTATGTGTCGGGAGGGGATCTGGTCTGAAAACACCAACTCTTTAGTTACCACATAGTACATATATGCTGTCCGCGTGTTTTATATAATTGGAGAATAAAATGGCTCTTATTAAGTACATAAGTTATTGCTAGCATTGTGTCGTCACGTGACCAGTCAGAGGAGAAGAGTTTAGGTTCTCTGATATCGAGTGAACCTTATTGTCCTTAGTAAAGGTTTGTACAAATAAAGGTGATTGTAGGCTCTCCGACGCTGCACATACGTACGTGCATCGGGTGATTCCATTTAGGCTATGTTACAACTGATGTATAAGATCAGTTTGATACAAGATCAAGTTGCAAACTTTTTCTAATGATTCTTATATCTGATGCCATAGAGTGTTCACTTGATTTAGATCATTTCAAGTAAAAACAATTCAAATGGACAGGTTGAAGCACTGTAATAAACAGAGGCAAACATATAAAATTAATTTTTCTATAAAAGTCTGTTGAAAGTACAGCTTGGAGTTGTGCACAAAGAAAATACAGCAATATGGCCAGTGTTATTACATAGCTGTTGACACCGCTGACGTAGTTATAGGTTACAGAGAGCAGACAGCAAACCTCCCACATGGTGAAGATGGTAAAAGTGCCAGGTTACCGCAGCCGAGCACAGTGCCATGGCTCCATGTGCCAGGTTAACACAGCCGGGCACAGTACCAGGACTCTGTGTGCCAGGTTACCACAGCTGGGTACAGTACCAGGACTCCGTGTGCCAGGTTACCGCAGCCAGGCACAATTCCAGTGGCTCCGTGTGCCAGGTTAACGCAGCCAGGCACAGTACCAAGACTCCATGTGCCAGGTTACCACAGCCGGGCACAGTGCCATGGCTCTATGTGCCAGGTTACCGCAGCCGGGCATAGTACCATGGCTCTGTGTGCCAGGTTACCGCAGCCGAGCACAGTGCCAGGACTCCGTGTGCCAGGTTACCGCAGCCGAGCACAATGCCATGGCTCCATGTGCCAGGTTATCGCAGCCGGGCACAATTCCAGTGGCTCCGTGTGCCAGGTTAACACAGCCAGGCACAGTGCCAAGACTCCGTGTGCCAGGTTACCGCAGCCGGGCACAGTGCCATGACCTCGTGTGCCAGGTTAACGCAGCTGGGCGCAGTGCCACAGCTCTGTGTGTGTGCCCTTTGCGTTTTGCCTGTTCTGTTTGAAATGTACGGAGTGGCACAATTGCCAGTTTTTAAAAACGGCTCCAAGAATGGACAATGATGCCATTGTAATTACAGTGACAACAAATTCATGGTACGATCATCTTCTGTTAATACAATGGTTTCAGAGTCGTCAATGTTTCTCTCTGGACTCAGGGAAAAAGATGAAGATATGTTCTTAATTTAACTGAGCATATACTTTTAAAATTGTCAATTTCATAGTTAGAAGGATGTATTTTCTTTATCAGTATTGAGTCAGACAAAATAATTTGAAAGTATTGTTGACAATGCTTACGTTTACACTGCCAGTAGAAGTTTCATTAGTTTTAGAAACACTGAACTGGTTTACTGTATATAATTAAGGTTAGAAGTCTAGATGACAATTACTTAAGATGTGCATTTAAGTGTATAATTCACAAATACTAATACAGTACATGGGATTTTTAACCCCTTTAATCTCAAATTATTTAATTATTCTGAACCTTTTCATGGACAGGAGATGTTACTGTACATCTGACAACATGTATTTACTCTGTTCCTTCAATATGTGACACGGGTGCTTAGGTCTATTATTACAATAATAAAGCGTTCTTACCAATTAATTCAATGAATAATATTCCATTTATTATCAGACCACTTGTGGTCAAACGTGGCTTTGATCCTATTCCAGAGAACACGGACCACACATATTGGACAGATCATCAGCACAACACAGCACTCACTTCTCTTTGGGCTGTGCTACCAAACCCACACAGCTGGATAAACCTTTATCACCCAAGCGGAACATGCAAACTCCACAAAAACAATGGTGGAATAGCAGCCCTGGAAATGTGAAGCGAAAAAGGCTACCAAATAAATAACGATTTTGCATAGGCCAGGAGTGTGTGACAGAAGGTTGAATACAGCTACTGGAGTTAAGTGGGAACGAGCTTTCTACTTTAAATGAGATTGTAATTTTAACGTTCTTACCTCTGATTAATATTTCATGTCTCTCTGTATGCTTCATGGAGAAAGCTGTCAGCACAGACAGTTCATTCACTCAGTTCCTTTTCACAGTTTGGCTCTGGTTCACTGGCCTACTAACTCAAACATCGTTCTGCTTTCTCATGTGCAGGTCAGCCTCAGAGGTTTAGAGTGCGTTTCAGTGGTACGACAGCGTAGAATATCTGCAATATGTGCTTACCGTCACCAATGGCAGTTACACGGTAAGACCATTGGAGCTTTAGTCTCACCCTTTTTGCAGAATGATGAATATTTATCAATCTCTAATTGTCTTATAACAGAGGATGATTAATACAAGAACGTCAAATGAGGTCCTGTCTTAGCAATGAGGTGCCCTTCTCTTTTGTATAATGAGGCTTGGTGTGTTTGATTAAGACTAACGTAATGTGGTGACCCAGGTTCGAAGTCACTACCCCTCGGCATACACAGAGTTACCAGGCAGGATGATTAGCCCACTGATCTCAAGACGGGAGCTTCTCGCTTTGGGGAACGAACCATACTGTTGTCCTCACTACTGTGTTCTCACTGAAGCACTTTCATAATCTGCTAAACGTGCTGTCCAGCTCTTCCTACTCAGCACTGCTAGACTGAGCCTCAGGGACAATATTTCAGCAGTGTCTCTTGACTGAACTGCAACTGCAGTTTTATCAGTGGGGTCTGTCACACAGTCTCCTCACAGTTTCTCAAAAAATTATATTTTCCTCATCAAAAAGTTACAAGAAAAAAATATGGCAAGGCCACAACTGCGTTTAAGTGCAAATGGTGGTTTATTAAAATCAGTGTTTTACTTCACATAGGTCCCAGCAGGGGAAAAATGGAAAAAAAAGACCTTCAGCTTTAAAGAAACAACAGCAAGACAAACCATATCCAGAGCACATCACCCTATATTCTGTAGGTTTTGGAGCAGAGTTCCCTGAAGGCCCTACTGAGGCCCCTCTTATACATGGTGCCCCTCCCCTTAGCTCAAACCCAACGGCAGCATAAACAATAATCAAACTCTTTTTCCTTAAACACATCACATCACACTTCATGTACCTTGTACTCCCCCTGGCGCACAAATCTATGCGTTTTCTTTTTGATAAAACATCAGTTAATGAACATGTCAGAAATTACAATGTTCACCCTCATAGCTGATTCATAAAAATGTTCCAGAGCCACACAATCCGTTTCTCAGTTTTGTTCCTACTCAGCCATCGTATCCCGCACACTCTGCTTTACAGATAACAAACACAGTGCACTGCACAGACTTGCAAGTTATAAGTACAAACAAAACAATAAATATTTACTAATGATTGTAGGTGTGTCTGTGTGTTATGGTGTTATGTAACGTGGGTGATATGTATGGAAGTGGGCTAAAGTTTAAACACTATTGGTATGAGTGCGCTTACAGCTGTAGCATAACTACAAACAGAAGGGAAATCGGCATGTGTAGATGCAGTGACTTGCTGTCTGCCACGGTCAGTGACCGAGCTCACTGTCACAGAGTGATTCCATGTGAAATCAATAAGGGCCTCCCAAGTGACCACCCCGGATTTTCTTCACACTATGCATCTCTTGTGCACTATTTTAAGCCTGCAACTTCTTTAGTTTCTAAGATACTGAGACCTTTTAAAAGAGGATGTTGCCCTAATTTTACTGCAAAAAACAAGTGTTACTCAAAAATGAAGATACACAAGTGATAACTTTTGAAATAGCTATAACAAGATATTTTCTTAAACAGATTAGGTGATGGTGCCATATCTATAGAACCTAACTGATGAACTGAATGAACGGTTCCACCTACTTCACATCCTGGGTGCATTCTCTGTCGTAGGTCCACAAGCAGCCAAGAACCCAGATTAAGAGGTTCCTGTCAGATGAATAGCCTTGCCACCACATTCTTCCCTAAGGATGATTAGACACTTTTGGATGAATGGCTTTCCTTTAAGGAACATCTGCTGACTGGTGTACTGAAGGTGAGAACCATTTTACACAGCTACCTTTGGCTATTAAGAAGTATCTTCTATTCATCTATCTTGTTTTCTGCTTTAATTAGGCACAAGACTCAACTAGATGTCATGGGAGAGCTGGCATCCTTGTATGGAGACCTTAGTCAGCTTTACTTCTGCCCGGGCAAGCTTGTCTCAGTCACACTCACCATTCCTCTAGGAAGTGTGAGCTGTGATCGTGATCTCTCCACCATGAACAGGGTAACTTACACAAGTCATGATTCCATTTAGCAATTTATATCTATCCTTAATTTTTTTTATTTACTAAACAAAGAGAAACCTTCACTTTTGGGAGGTGAAAACAGACCTGCAGAACAGGCTGCAAGGGGAGCACTTGGGATTCTGTATTAGAATATCAGTGAATGTGTTTCCTGTGACAGAACTTTCATACAGTGATGCCAGGGGGGAGTTTTTCTCAGTTCCAAAAAAAAAAGTTAAGTGCAGCACTTACGCCTGCACACCCTGCTCATGATGACAAAATGAACAGCTTGCTTCAAACTGCTGAGTAGTTCAAACTATACTTTGCACCAACTTGAGAGTTTATCAAAGTTTTATTATTTGATTTTTTATGTGGATTTAATCTTTCATATATTTTTATTTTTCTTAAAGATTGTTTGTTCTAACTTCTTTGATTGTGAAGTGATTGGTACCTTTGACAGTTATTTGTGTGTAATAAATACAGGTACATAGGTGGCGTGGTGGTTAGCACTGTCACTGCGCACCTCCAGGCCTGGGGTTCAATTCCCGCCTTGGGTCAGTCAGTCTGTCTGTCTGTCTGTGTGTGTGTGTGTGGAGTTTGCATGTTCTCCCTGTGCTTGGTGGGTTTTTTCTGGGTGCTCCGGTTTCCTCCCACAGTCCAAAGACATGCAGGTTAGGTTGATTGGTGTGTCCAAATTGCCTGTTGTGTGTGTGTGTGTGTGTGCCCTGTGGTGGGTTGGCACCCTGCCCTGCACCCTATGTGCTCTGGGATGGACTCCAGGCTTCCCCGTGACCCTCACCAGGAATAAATGGTTGAGATAATTGTTGGATGGATGGAAATACAGGTACATCTTATTAATACTGTCCTTGTTTCACTTAACCTTTCCATGACATGATTTCTTTTGCAACACAAGTCTTGTGTTGCACAAGAAATAAATAATCAAAAATGTTAGCGTGTGTGTGAAACATCTATCATCTTCTTTCCACTGTGCCTGAAATGTTTTCCAGGGGAAACACTGCTTATATATGTCACAGGTGCTGTTTGCTGCACTATTTCAGTAATAATAGTGAGGTGCTAACTGTTTTTCTTGTTTGAGGCAGACTGAAACAGATAGGGGCCTATCTTTGGTAGACAGGCAAAGTGCTGGAAGGGAGGCTCATTTAAGTCAGGCTGGCGATACTGTCTCAGGAAGGTCAGTGAACAAACATTTATTCTTCAATATTGAATGTTGTTGTCAAGGATAGTACAACTATTTGCAAACTTGTCTTTTTTCACTTGGTCTCAATTTACCTATTAAAGCAGTGGGTAGACCTAGATAAATGAGTCAGCTGTAAATGCCCATTTAACTGAGAAGGTTAAACACACCCATCAATTCTCCCACACCATGGACAGTGATGTCATAGCACAGTGATCAGTAATCAGTATGGCTGTGAAAAGCCTGGAAAAGCACATCTCAGCAGTCTTCCTTCTCCAGTCTTCCAGCCATTAACTGAACATGTGACCTGTCCTGGAGATCTGATCCAGTCTTTCAGGTAATTTACAGTCAACAGCTTGTCCCCTCTTTTTTCCTATACATGCAAACATGAACTGCGATCAAGAACACTCAGGCCAGAGCAGGAGTGTGCACATGTGGGGAGTGAACAAAAACACTCAGGCCAGAACAGGAGTGTGCACATGTGGGGAGTGATCAAAACCACCCAGGACAGAGCAGGAGTGTGCTGCATGGAGAATGATCAAAAACACCCAAGACAGAGCAGGAGTGTGCATGAGTGGACAGTGATCAAAAACACTCATGCCAGAGGAGGAGTGTGCATATGTGGGGACATATAAAAAAAATAAAATTGCCTTTTAAATACAGAACTAATAACAAAAAAACATATATGGTCTTTGCATCTCAACACAGTGTTTTCAAGTTAAGCAAACTATATACTGTTTTGCTTGTATATAGTATATAATTTAGGTTTTCTTTTTCTCTACTAAATGAGAAGGATGTAGTTTAGGTTTCAAAGGTGAGGCCAGCATGTTGTTTGAGATTAACATTTAACAAAAAAAGAGGAAAAGCAAGTACCACAGAAATTACATCACTAGGACTGTAAATAAATTGCAAATAATTTTTATAACTCAAACAGAATTCACAATATAGTACTTTTCATGCATTTCTACATAACACCTTAGTCCACAGAGTTACCCAAAGGCACTTTACAGGAGAATGCAATTATAAAAATAACATGACATATACTACATTACCAGGAGACATACTGCATGCATATTTGAGGCATGTTGTTGCGAAAGGCGCTATATAAAAATAAATTGAATTGAATTGAATTGAATATTTAGCATGTATAAATGAGTAAAGAATTTTAACATGATTATGATTCTTAATTACTGTATATAGTTATCGCAGGAGATCACAAATTCTACTGAACAGTATGTCATCATCGTTTTGACCTTTTTAAATCTATTGTCAGAATAAAAGTGGCAGCGCCCTCTATTGACTATAAAAGCATACTGCACTTCTACTCAATGTGTCGGGCATAGAACTTTTTTTCACATCAGTTATAGCTTCAATAAGAGATTACGGAACCAATGAAATCCTATGTGATTATTCGTTGTGTTTTTAAATAATTGTAAGTACATATTTTATTACAAACGTCGCAGTATATCCCATACTTCGTGAGTTTGCTCTGGTTTTCTCCCACAGTTCAAATACATGCATTGTGGGCTGACTGGTGTTTCCAAATTGCCCATAATGTACGATTGGGCGTCCGACCCCCAAGCGGGTTAATTGATGGAGTGGATGGATGGAACAGTTATAACAGGTATATAGCTGTTTTGTGGCTTTATTTTTTCTTTTGGGCTGGTTTTACCTGAATAAGGAGAATGCCATGCAGACCATCACAATGAGCAGTTTTTTTTTTTTCAAAATCTGTGTTCTTATTAAATGTTCCACCCTTCAGTTTTTGCCACCACCTATTTAAGGTTGGAGGTTTGATTATTGACACTGGAGGCTCCTCCACTGCTTCTTTCCAATATTCATGTGATGGAACATTCAGCCATATAAATGAGAATAGTGGATCTCCTACCCTTCCTTCACTCAGGTCATGGCATAAAGACAAAAGTAACTCCTGTCCACTGCATGTGTCCAGTCCAGAGGGTGTGTAAGTGCTGATGTCAGTCACTAACTCCTGTCCACTGCATGTGTCCAGTGCACTGGGTGTGTAAGAGCTGATGTCAGTCACTAACTCCTGTCCACTGCATGTGTCCAGTCCACAGGGTGTGTAAGAGCTGA
>JABJVR010006090.1:0-12827 GCA_025773905.1 Chitala chitala | reverse complement strand
CCCCTCTTCTCTGTCCCTTGGTCACAGTCGCACCTGCCAGTCAGAGCTCCACAGTACCAGAGGAGCACTCTGCCCTGACTGGCACCACAAAGTGTTGAGTGTGGCAGGCCTGGAGCGGGAGCCCTGTGCCGTGGGACGGTTCTGAGGGCTTGCTCTCCTGCGTGCTCCACACGGGTTCGCTGTCAGATGACAGCTTCTCTTCTCAAACACGTACGTGATGAGAGAACAACAGCAGCACTAAAAAAAGGAGGGGGGGGGGGACACTACATCCACAGTTAAAATGACAAACACCTGAGAAAGAAACGAAAGTATCATCTCTTGTTCATGGTCTTAGTTATAGATAAAATCACCTGCTTCCCCAAAATAACGAGCTTTTACACTTGTTCTAAAAATTAACCAGGACAAAAACAGACAACCAGACACGGCAGAAATGGCAGTTACCCATCGCTGCAATGAATACTGGAAAATAAATAATTTTTTCAGTTTAGCCACGTCAAACTGATCTTTAAGGAAACAACATGCTGCCTGTAGCTCCTCTGAAACTTTGGTGAAGAAAAGTACAGTAAAATGTCCTTGACATTTATTAATCGAATCTGTTGCTATAAGGCAAACTGTGAGATTTAAATTTGGAATGGGAAAGGAAAAAGGTCTGTAATGATCCCTCACCAGCCTCCTGCGAATTCCCTCAACACCATGTACGGCTCATTACTTAACACAGAGATAAGAATATCACAGTTGGAGCGGTATTAGGATGCGATTAAATTCACATTCCAGCTCTGTCACATTCCTGAGTTATTTTCCCACAATGTGTGTGTTCTTCCTCTCCCAGACCTGACTGCTCCCCCTTGTGCTGTCTGAGAACTGCCAGGACACCCCCCACCCAATGCCAGTTGAGGCACACACTTAAGGGTGAGCGGCACAGAGATTGACTCATCATGAGTGGAAGTAATCTAGCTTGACAGTTACGACTTGAGCATTTTTCTTTGAAGGAGACAAAAGGAGAAATTACCTTGAGAGCTCAGGCTCAAATCTTGGGGGTGGGGGGGCATGGATTTTTAAAACACTCTAATGGCTGCCTGGCACAGCTATGCTGAGATGCAATTATACAGTACTCACTATTCTGGATTTTTTTTTTAATGGGCTGTTTGCCGATTTAATGTAATTCGCTAAAACGTTGGCTGCATTAGTTGGAGCACACCCAACACAGAGAATGGACTTTCTGGGATGGAGAGGTTGAGACAATTCTACACCGGGACAGCAGCGCTTCATTCTTTAGAGGTTGTAAGACACCTACCTCCTACCTCCCATATGCAGGGCATGAAAAATTCAATATGCTATTCTCCTGAGTCTAGTTTAACGACATTACCAGATGTATGGGTCTGTGCTGAGGACTGCTTCTTTCTTCTAAAGATACTGGTGCATCACATGCTTTCCAGCATTGTTGTGGTTCTGTTACCTGTAGGATGTAATGGCTGAAAGGTCTCTGACCAGAACTCAGTGGTAATTTGAAACAAAAGGGTTATTATAGGCTGGTAACCGGGCTGCCTGCAGGAGCAATTACCACCCATAATGACTGGTTTGCAGGAAAAAAAGGTAACCCTTACAAGCTTTCATGTCATCTAATTTGGGAGCAGTAATGAAACACCCCTGACTCTAATCACCCTGTTTCTGGAATATATGATCAAGGTTTGAGGAAACACACACACACACACACACACACACATTCATGCAATCGGCTATTGTCTATCACCTTAATATTGGATTGACTTAAAATGAGATTCTGTTAAGTATGAAAATATGTATCGGTAAAATGTTGTCTTCCATCCACTATATTTATTCAGGTGCAATATTTGAAAAGTCCATTTGAAATCAAATTTTGGTTTTTGAAAATAAAATTCAAAGTATAGCTGTCATCCAATGTGAGTCGGCAATTATACTTAGTTAACATTTTACTGCAAATGTTTATTATTATTATTATTATTATTATTATAAAGCAGAGCTACAGGCTTGCCATACACCAATAATTCTAGAGTCAAGTTTGCTGGAAAGCTCACTCTATATCTGTGATAGGAAGCCCAGGTGTTTTTATGCTTTGCAGGAGCAGTTGATATACAATCCTGGTATACATTGCAATGCCATGGCAACAGGCCATTGTGGTTCCTCCCTAGAACGTTGGATGTGGTGGGTGGAATTCCCCTGCTAGCAGTTTGCCAGCTGTCATACTTGTCTTTACACAGTAGAGTTGAGTAGGGGTTGCGTTTGGGTTGTTGGCAGAGACAGTCCAAGGGCTGGTGAAATGGGTCATGTTGGTACCATGCAAGTGGCATGCCCCATTTAGACTGCTCCAAAGTATATAGAGGGTGATCACAAAAATGCAGTTTTTCCTTTTTGTTACTGATAATGACACTTGATTTTTCAAGGTGTCAACTTTCAGTAGGTGCCCAGTCACGTGACCCTGTCTCTGACTCAAACGACCCGATGCAGGCTGGTGTCACAGGAGCCGAAGCAGACTGGAATCAGCCAGTGGAAGCCCAGATGAAGAGCAGGTGATGAATGGTTCAAGAGGTCTTTTTGAGGCCATTCGCTCAAACATTCCCTTAGCTGTCACATAGACGTCACACCTCAACTGCTTGCAGTCCCTGCTAACCCCCCTCCACCCACAGGTCTGTAAAACATCCCATCAGCGGATCACGCCTTGAGTCCCAGTCTACAGAGCTCTGAAAAACAAAACCATCAGCTGTCACTGACACTGTCAGCTTCTCTTTTAGAGCACCACTAATGTATGCGCACATTTGCACAGCCTGCGCATGATTGCAAAAGCATACATCTGACACCCATGACTGGTGGGTAATGAGCTTTGAAATGATAGCCCTCTTCTTCATAAGCCAGTTGTTTTTTCCTTTCTTGTAGAACCTGTGATCCCCACAAAGATGAAGGCTGCATGCTCAGGATGTTTCAGGTTGAGCATCGAGAGCTGTCACTGCTCCAAGATCCCCCACCTCCCCTATTTTTTCATTCTTGCCAGCAGATTGAAAGGGTGTTTATTAACATGTACGTCAATACACTTTTCCAGTAGCCTATCAGGGTTAGGCCTTTACCAGTGTCAACAAACTTAGGGTTTTGTTTACTTTCAGGATAGACTTGAAATGAACCCAGCAGCCAGATTCCAAAAGTAGCATAACAGACAAAGATGTGTGCAGTGATGTGTTTTTTAATGCAGTGCTCAGAAAATTTCCATTTTGGAAGTCTGCAATTAACAAATTTTTATTGGCTTAGCATAACATATGTGTGACTTAAATTTTTTGGTTGAGACTATGACACAAAGTTGTAGACTAATGTGATCAATTAATTAATCAACTAATGTTGTTGTCCTTCAAATACACATGCAGTCATGAGAGTTTGTGTACACACAAGCTGCGTATGAGTCTCAAGTATAGAATATGCACATGGCAGATGTCTAGTGGCCTGGCCCTTTTTCCCCTTCTCCCGGGGAGACAAACCCAGCCCTTGTGATGTCTTGTTTACGGGGTCTCAGCCTGTCATGTGACGCTCTTACACGCACCGTATCACTGGGACGTGCACCACCGCACCGGCGTCTCGCAGGCCCCTGAGATGTGGAAGCCCAAATCTAGGCCACAGCCAAGCAGGGCACGGATCAATCACGCCTCGGCGAAGCCACCAGCGCAACCCGAGCGTGTTCCAGCCGAACAATGACTGCGTCCGCTTCCCTTTATTATCCCGCCCCCGCTCTCAAGCTGAGAGAGCTCCCTGTGGTCCCAGAACATGGTTTCAGAAGAGTGAATGCCGGTGACACCTAAAAGCATCCCAGCCACATTAAGAAGAAAAAAAAGCTCTCTCCCATCCTCTCATTTCTCTTACAGTTCAGACTGCTCCTTTCCTATTCAATTTCCAAGCGTCTTTCGCGTCCATGGAGGAGTGGTCGTGCTCGGACGATAGATGGCACTGTGGCTCTTTACAGCTTGCTAAGCCTCGGCTTAGTTTAATTACATTAGAGCAGAATAACAGCTTATAATAAAGCAGAGGGATTTGAACCGGGACGCCTCTCCTGCAACCATATACATGAGTGACGCACCTGACAAGCACAGAGGATAAATCAAGACGGTGCTGCTTTGGCACCAGAGACAACATGCCTTTTAAAGCGACCAGAGTCAATGCTGTTTTCTGCCCGGCGAATGCACCCAGCCTGAGTGCAGATGGCACAATCTGAGGAGCTGGTTCTCCTGTGTTTGACAGCATGCTATTAAATGGCAGAGCCACGTGTACGAAACTGTGGCCACCTTTTCAAATCTGTTTAAATGAATTAATTCCAGTGACAAGTAGTGCTGGACGAAGAGACGGAGCTGCATTTATGAATGGAAAATATGTCATGATGCACCACGTAATTATGCCATATAGCTACTCCTCATAACTGGAATCTTGTCTTTTCCTTTTTCTGCGTCTCTAATTTTTTACGTAAAAGAATTTTTTAGCTTTAGAATTTTTGCAAAATTAAATCAATAGAGCGGCTGTTCTACGCCGGCGCACAAAGCTTTTGATAATAAACATTGCCATCAGTTTCACAGTCCCCTGTCTGCGCCCAGCTTCTGCACGTGTGTTGGAGCGCTCGCCGCTGCTTAGCATTCGCCTGTTTGTTTTAAAGGAGGGGCGATTTCGATTTCACGCCGAGGTGGCAGGCATTAATACAGTACGCCTCAGTTGCCTCCGTGGCAGCACGCTTGTATTGCAACTGAGGATGGTCACACAGGAGAGGGAGAGGGTCAGTCAGAGAGAAGATGCGTGTATGTGTAAGGAGGGGGGAGGTAGAGTGAAAGGAGCGGGTAAGGTATTGGAAGAGAGTGGAAGAGCATGGCAGGCTCCAAACAGCCCTGATGCCATTACATGGAGAGCGGAGCCTTCCATAACCTGTAGGATGAATGCGTGGTTGTAACTGAAAACAGGGCCATGTGTTTGTCCCCAGCCGAGAAAACACAGAAACAAAGTATTTAAAGTCTCACACCACCAACAGCAAATTACCCTCAAGTACCTTTCCTATAAAAGGAACGGTATGTTGGCCTTTCTCAGACATAGGGCATGAGTTTCATTTATTTGATATGAAATTACATGTTGCACACTGGACGTTTGTGGCTAAGGCTACAAATTACATCAGAGAGAGTGGAGACACAATAAGGCCATGAGGGGCTACTTAACTTCATTATGAGTAGCTGCTTGATCTAAAACATGAATAATAACAAGCCAAAATAATGACCATTGACCAAGTTGCACACAATGCAAAAAGAGCCTTTTAGTCCACCACCTCAGCAATGGAAGGCAAAAGTAAAACAGGGACAGTTCCTAGAGCCATAGAAAAGTTATAGATTCGCCACGAATGATGGGGAGGGGTTGGGAAACTGGGCGTGAGTCTTAAGGCCATGATGCCGATGGTTTTAGGGTCACAAGGATTCTCGGCAACCCTCGCCCTACAGGAGGCATCAAAGTGCTCTTGTGGCTCACCATAAAACTGCTGCGTGGAAAAGACATTCCCTTTGTGTTGTAAATGTACCGTCAGCAAGAAATACAGCAAGGTTTTTTAAAATGATTTCCACAGCTGTAATTTTCTGACCAGCCAAGGTCACAGGAGTCTGCTGTATGATTGGAGTGTGAGGAAGCCGAAGTTCTCCATGACAAGCCATTAATGTCACATACATCATAAACATGGGCAGAAAGGAATTACAACCTAAGCTAAATCCTGTCTCTTAAAAATATAATATACTCTTACAGTCTCGATTTTATTAAACATATCTGTTCCGGATGAAGCATTGCACCTGAATATGTTTATATATATTTTTTCCTGATAACTTGGCATGCCTTGTGGACAGGTAAGACCTAAAGGTAAGTGAGAAGTTTATGTTTTGCCATTGTGTTCAACTGAAAAAGGCTGCCGCTGTACAGTAACTGCAGATATCTTCAAGCTGTCCTTGGTAGATGCTGCAGCAATTGCCACAAACAAGCAATTATCTCTGCAAAGGAATGGGAGTGGTGCAAAGAAAGAGGCAGCGGAAGCTGGTGGTCTGGGGATACGGAGATGGGATGGGGGAGGGGGTGTTCTCCACAAATCTGAAATTACCTGTAAGCAGATTCACGCGGAGTTAATTAATTACAGCGTGTCACTCCTAAGTATCCTTAATTGTCAGATCTGTGGAGAAGGTAAGCGGGGATTTTTTTTTTCTTCCCAGGAAAATAAAAAACCTTTCAGCTTATTCTGCTGACCTAAGAGACGCCTTATTTTTAGCTTTGCGAAGGAGCATTTGACAGATAGTTGCTTGTGCATAGACTGCCATGTAAAAGGCCAAATAAAGTCCTACTTAGTTAACTGATCCAGTTTTCTCATTGGACATTATTATGCATACCTGTTTTTCATCATGTGATGTTTTTGATACCCCTCTTGTAGTAAATACTTTCCCAGATGGGTTTAGATTTACACAAATAATTTCCATTGAGAGATGAGATGTGAGCTACTGGTCAGGACAACATACACAAGAACCCGGTCAAAACACACCATAGGTGGCCTAAGCATAGTAGGATTACCAGGGATGTAGTGATGTATTATGGCATGATGTATCGTGATGCAAAACAAGCAGTGATGCGTGCCATGGAGAGAGACAATGGTATTGCACTTCATGCTTGCTGTGTGATGTATTAATATAAAGAACATTACCAGCACAAACTGCATCCAATCTGTATTTTAAGTAGTCATACTTTTGAATTGTTTGCTTCTTTTTAGTGTTGACTTAGTCCTCATAATGCTGTTTTTTAGCAGCACTGGGAAAAAAAAAAAATAATAATAATTTCAGATAATGCACGGTTTACTGGGGCTATGCGCTGACAACTCATTTTTAAAAAAACAACTCACCGATAAAATCAAATTGTCAACCAAATATCGTCAATCAAATCTTATCATGAGCTGAGTTTGTCATTACATCTTCACAGTAAAACTTTTACTTACTTTGGCCTGTTTGAACCATGCAAGAAAGCTTATCTTTGTCACTAGCTCCTGGAAAAAAATACTAAAAAGTTACTTTGTAACATAACATTAGTATATAATGCCTACTTTATTGTACATGCAGGTCTATTGTCCTTTAGAACTATTGCACAATTTTACTTGTGTCCCTTGACACCAATCATGTGTTAAATTTCTGTATGTGTATATGGCAGCACAGATTAGGCAAAATGTGCTAGCAACAAGCCTTTGCAAGAAATGGTACAAGAAAACAGATAGTTAACAAGCCTCTGTGGGTTGTCTGGCTGTGAAGCCATTTGGTCAGGTAGGGCAAGGCAGGGGCTCAGTGAGCAGAAAGGAACCTGTGGGGTAAGTAGCCATTCACAGCAGGCCCTCTGCTCATCACTGACTTACAGGCAGAGCCGGAGCCAGTGCCTCCCTCCCCACTGGGAAGTAGAGCACGCTGCTGCAGCTAGAACCCAGTCTGGCCTCGAGACACATGAGAGATCCTCAGCGCAGCGGTCACAGGCTCCTTCTGTATGGGTGTCTGTCTGGGAAGCAGGAGCTGTGAATTGTAACTTCTCAGGGGGCTTAGGCTATTGCCTGTACATGCTGCTAACCCTGGGTGTCCCTACTGCTCCTGGAGAGACTTGATCCGTTTGTCATGCACATCACTCTAAAGGCCTATTTGTTATATATATATATATATATGCAGTTCACAACATACTGTAGGTTCCTGCTTTTCTTAATTTCATTTCAACCTTTGTGTTACCACTGGAAGAACATTAACACTAATTCTTCAGACGCATGTTTCAGCTGGACTCACTGATAGTTCTCAAAACCCCACTGTCTATTTGGTGCTCATTTATGGGAGTGACGACTAACGGACATAATGTATTTACATTCAACCTCCCTCACATTTGTCATCACAACTACTGCAAACACATCCTAAATGGAGGAGGTATCTTCTGAGCTACTGTGGAGACACATGTTGGAAGCTCTTCTCTGGGCAGAAGATGGCAGTGCGGTGCTTCTCCAGGTCCTGTTACTGCCACGAAGGCTGCTCTGCACGGTGAGCGAGAGATGCCGATGGGAGAGCACCCGCAGGCGGTGAGCAGAGGGTGGTGGGCTCAAAAATTCGCCCCCTCGTTTTGGAAAAGCGAGGCAGCCACTTGCTGTTGGGAACAAGCCATTGGCCGAGCAGTTCTGCTCAGTTCTGGTTGCAGGCTGAGCATGGCTGCGAGCCGCACGGTCCAACAGGATTGCTAAAAGGCTGGATTTCTGCCAGATTGGCCTCCGAAGCAAACAGGCATAACATCCAGTGGCCGTCAAAGTATGCATGACAAAGATAGGGGGATTTATATCCTCAGTTAATCCTAGGATGGCAGGAGAAAACTCCACTGTACTCTTCTATGGGGGGGGGGTGGTGGATATGTGGCAGTAGATCACAAAGTGTTTCAATCTCTCTTATCTTTGCAAAAATAAATTTGGAAGGACCGTTGTCAACCATTGTAAACATACAATGCTGCAATCTTCTGTATTACAATAAACCATAGTTTTTATTCTGCAGGGGGCAACATGACAGAATGCTAAATGCCTTCATTGGATTATTCTTGCTTTAGTAGCCATGTGGAGCAGGGTTTAGGGACGTGCACTCGAAACATAAGAGTCACAGGGTTCAAATCCCAAACATGAACACTTCCATGCCGCCCTCAAGTCGGGTTTCGTGCCTGGATCGCTCCCATGACAGCCGGCTAGGCTCCAAAACTCTACATTACTTTGACAGGGAGCTGAGGAACGAGTAAACTTCTGCGTGTGCGTTTCATTTGTGCCTGCAGCTGTGTCATGTGGCTGCGGATGACTCGATCCCAGCTTAGAGGCTCTCGTGCCGGCACTGCTGTGGAGGCCCCGTTCACGTCAGCACACTCGTGCACGAATCTGGCTCCCAGGGCTTTTTCTCGCAGTAAACATCTGACGTGGCATTGCATCAGAGCCTGCTGGTGGAGTTTTCACCCTGAGCTCAGGAGCAAGGCACCCTTTCCCATTATCCCATGGAGACACTGATGGTAGCTTCAGATGAGGCACACTGAGTAACAAGGAGCCCCATTGTGCTGAGTGATCAAACAAATTCTCTTGCCCTCGACACCCCCTGCTCCTCATTTACTGGAGCTTCTACCACCTAAAAGGTGTGGCACCCCACTATGAATGTAGGTGGGGGGTACATGTGCAGGCCCTTTTTTATTGCCTCCTATTTTGATGAATGCCACTTTTAGAGCAAGAAAGGGGAAACAAATCAGACCAGGGAGAGGTACACCATGCACACGACTCAGAACATCCTGTTCTGTCACCGACAGTGGCCTGCCATTGCACCCAGCCGCCATGGCAACGCAATGGTGCTGAAAACAACAACAATGACAATAACTACAACAACAACACATTCTTTGGTCCAGCCAGCTTCACAGGCTTGAGAAGTTCCAATACCCATCAATACACTCTTGGGCTGACTCATTCTGAGCACCTGCTTTGCTGGCTCTGTAAACACAGGATCTCAAAAAGGTTCTTCCACTTTAACAGGCTCGCACGTGTCAATTTTGTGCATATCTCTATATGTATATTTACTAGACCATTACTCTGTTACTACTAGACCATTATTTCTGCTGTTTCCTATAGTCACACTATTTTTGTGCATTTCTATATTTCACAGCAGATGTCATTTGAAAACATTAGAAAACTCATCCAGCAAATTTTCGAGATGGCATATTACCAAAAGGCTAATAAAATTTGGTAGTGAAGGAAACAAAACGTACAAAATGATGGTTTAAAAGGCTGAGTGGCCATTCACAGGCTTGTTTCAGTTTTACATTTATTTCAAGCAGCTGTCAGATCTGTTCTAAAGCACTTTGTAAATCTAGCTCAATGCCCTAATAAAGGGCAGCCCTCCCCAGCTCCTCAATCCTGTGGGAATCTCCCACAATCTGCTGCAGGAACCTTCATATCTCCATAGGTTGCAGCAATATAAGGTGTGTACTGAACAGTTCTGGTCTCACTGCATTGATCCAGTTGCTGAATTGGTGCACTGTGATTCCTTTAATGAACTAACCTGGTTGCCATGTGGCATGTTACTCTGTCAGGACAACCATCCATCCATCCATTCTCTATACCTCTGTTCCAAGTCAGAGCCAGAGTAGGCCAGGAGACACCCAGGGCAGGGCCCCAACCCACCATGGGGCCCACACACAATGGGCAATTTAGAGACACCATTCAATCTAACCTGCATGTCTTTGGACTGTGGGAGGAAACCAGAGAACCTGGAGAAAACCCACCAAGCACAGGGAGAACATGCAAACTCCACACACACAGACCCAAGGTGGGAATTGAACCCCAGGCCTGGAGGTGCAAGGTGATGGTACTAATCACCATGGCACCATGCCATCGCCAGGACAACCACTTTTCAACATTTTTTTGTGCATTAGCACACCATTCCAGCCACTCTGATACTGCCTGTGCAGGTTGAATCTTATATCCTCAGTGTGCATTTTAGATAGAATTTTGCATAAATCATCAGTATGTCCAATACTGCAATGTGCTGTACATGGTTTCTAATGAGAACCATCTTCCTACCTCCTGTAATAGCATTTCAGTTTTACAAGGAGCTCAGTAAAAGTAGCTTTCCTCACTCTTTTATTTTATTATTATTTTTTAATTACCAGTCTGTTAAAGAATACTATGAATTGATTTCTGCTTGAAGCATAAATCTTATGGGCTAGTAAAGAAGTTGTTATTAATACAGTTAAACTAAGAGATGTCCCTGGGATAGCTCTCAGTGTGGGAACATAAAATCCAATCACAAATATGTGGAAAAAAAATTGTGCACTAAAAATCTTCAGCAGCTACATATAGCAGCTTCATACACATATTTTTTACACACACACACACACACACACACATATATATATATATATATATATATATATTTTTTTTTTTTTTCCTACTGAATTTATACAGTTCACACATGCTCCTTTGCCATTTAAACGCAAAAAAATTAACGCTTTCTTTTAACCGTCTACAAATACATTTCGCCTGCTCCGGTTGTACAGCAGAGACGCTGTAAAAAAGTGAGTAAATTTAATTTCAGTGAAATAAATACAATTCCCCACATCTTTCAATAGGCTGTTAAAATGCGATTAAAACACCAGCTCGTACATACGCTCGTATAGCAGCAGCCTTTTTTATGCTGATAAATTTAGAACCTGAACGAGGTACTTTCAGCAACGAGGACGACAATTTAAACCCATATCGACGTCCGCCGCTTTCCCTTTATAATTTTTTTTTTGTCGTGCGCTTTGTTTTGAATCTGTGTTTTTGACTCTGTTTAATCTTAGGTATCAATAGCACAGAATGAGAAGATGCGATTTCAAGTCGCATTTAAACACACAGCTATGATGGGAAGGATGGTAAAACTGAACGATAACAGCGCGCTCTCATTAAAAGTACCTGTGAAAAGCCGGAGTTATCCACCCGCTCTTGCACCGACACGACAGCTCATCATCACTCCAGGGACACCATTATTGACACAGGCGAGGAAAGACAAGCCGTTCAGTGTCATTATCATCACGTTCCACCCCTATTCATATTCAGGAATATTCCTTGTTAGAGAAAACACCACTTCAAAAAGAGGAAACTTCAGAAGCGCACATTTTCCCTCGCCACACGAGGTGAGAAAGTTAAAAGCCCAGCGCCCCGTCTGTGAAAAGAAAGGGGACTTTAATGGAACACGTAAAGGTGTCCTTTTATTTCCAGCTATTGTGTTTGTACTCTGGCTCCACTTTCATGTTTATCTTCGTCCTGTATCGCGGATTCATTAATTTGTTGCTGAATTACCATTCTGCCACATCTTACCTATTACTGTAGTCCTGTAAGCACCGCTTTCACAAAGAATTTATACATTTATAGGTTTTAACTCCAATCTACCAAAGAAATCCCAGTCCTCTTTTTATAGTGCCAAGTGGTAAAGACGTTACTGAAATATTATTTTCAATCACCAAATTCACTACATCAGTTAAGGCATGCGTACATTTCACTACGCTGGGAATTTTCTTCTATTAACATGCAAAGGTGAGCAAGCTGTTTGCCGCTTCTTGCTCTCCTTGCTATAGACATAACCGATAGAACACACTTGGGAGAGATGGCTATGTGCCTGATTCTACTTTTCTAAATCACCTAAGGGAGCACGAGTCCTGGGAAATGCATTTCCAAGAATAGAATTTGTGAAAGTGATGAAATATACGTTTTTATTTTATTTTATTTTATTTTTTATTTTTTGTCTTGATTCAGGACCAAAAAAAAAAGGCAAAAATAAATAACAAAGCAGTGCAACCATTTCCCCTGCCGCTCTTCCCCAAAGACCTCCGTTAATTGTCAGGAAGTACTTTGAACATATGTTGTAAATGCCCTTTTTTGTTTTCAACACCTTGTACCTGAAATGGAAGACTTCTCCTTTCTTCAAAACCCAGGGGAATAATTAAAAAGTATTTTCAGTTATCCCATACAGCTAAATATTAACAGACGGTCTAGACAATTGAATATAAACTTATGTCCCGTAAACACAAGTGCCTGCATGTTCTTCAAGTGAGTATTTCATGTTATTATTGTTTTTAAAATTTTATAGCACTTTATTACTCCCAGAGGGAAATTATTTTTCTCCATTCAACCTATCTCCTGAGGGGAGCAGTGGGCAGCCAGCCACATGTGGTATCTCGGGGGGGGGGGGGGGGTGTCTTGCACAAGGACACAATTGGTTAGACGCTTCCACAACCCAGCCTGATGTTTT
>JABJVR010006089.1:0-12829 GCA_025773905.1 Chitala chitala | reverse complement strand
ATGTGCCCTGGGATGGGCTCCAGGCTTCCCCGTGACCCTCACCAGGAATAAGCGGTTAAGATAATGGATGGATGGATATTTAGTGGAATAAGAACATCTGTAAAAGTTCTAACACTGAGCTACTGATGAACAGGGAATGGTGTGGAATCTCTGGAGAATTGCGGGGGGCACATCGAAAGGTACTTACAGCACAGAGGACTTACCGCAGCAGCCAATATCAGCGTGACAGCGAGCAGGGCACTCGTGCAGATACTCAATCGTACCAGCAAACCTAAGAGGACAGAGATTCAGACACAAGAGTCACTGAGAGGAGGAACAGAACAGTCCATTGACATAATGAGGAGGATTCACAAAAGCTACCACTATGGTGACACAGTGGAGTGTGAGTGGATATCAAGACTGATGCGTTTTCAGTGGCACAGACACTGTGTTACCCACTAGAATCTCCATGTCAAGACAGGATCATTACAGCGCATTCTTGTAACAGTCCTCCTAACCCAGCATTTTATAAATAAGTACAACAGATTTATTCCATGTTGAATATTAAAAGTCTGTAGTTTCTGGGAAGAGTCATCAATCTAGTGTACTGATGAACTGCTGCACATCCTTACTACTTCTTGACAATACATTTACCCTACATGTGGGCCCTGGACATTTAAAATCTCCGCACAGCCACAACTGCACATGTAGCAGAATTACTGTCGATGCTGTTGACATTGACCAGTCTTCTGTTTGGCAGTGCTGCGCTTGCAGCTGTCTGCGGGCACGGGCACACGGTACTCGCTGGGGAACAGTGATGACCTGAAGGAAGCAGATGAAGAGAAAGATGTGCAGCACAAGGGAGATGCAAGTCCCAACCTGGAGTCAGCCCGCTTCAAATACTGATCAGAGGGAAAATAAAAGAAAAGCTATACAGCTGCCAGAATGTATTCCTGAGAGACAGTGGATAACATCGTCATAAATTACTGCTTATACTGCTATTAATTTATCATCTCTACAGACTGCAGTTACTGGTAACTTGGAAATGTTTCTTAAGAGCAACTATCCATTTACTGCATTGTTAAAGTTTGAGTTCACAAAACAACCATCAGATGGTACATCACACCATGTAATGTCACTACCATTATGCTGACTGATGCTCTGGCAAACACACACAAAGCGGGGGCCTTCTTTTGACTAAAATCAGCAGCCTCCTGATTAGGCCTCTGTCTCTTTAACCACTCCGCCTCCTGGCTGTGGACCTGACAGGGGTAGAGCAGCACAGAAATCCTGAGCAATAAGTCCTGTTAAAGCCACCTCCTACTGGTGCCTAATAACAATGCGTGCGTTAAAGTCCCAGTGACAGCCCTCAGCGTCAGCATTAAGGTCCGGCTGATAGAGCCTCAGCACCTTCTTCTCCAGGTGCAACTTGCAGAACGTCAGGAGGAACTTTCTGATGTGTTCAGAGCATAGTTTCTCGATGCTCATGGCATCGATGGCTCTGCCCCAAAACTCATCCACTTCATCTTTGGGGTTTGTAGCCTTCTCCTCCTCCTATGGGCAGAGTCAGAGTCATGTGTGTGAATGGACACCTCTCTGTCTTACATTTTTTTACAGATCCAGCTTTAGCCAAATAAAATGCGGCGGTAGTATTTGCCTTGGGCACAGCTTGGGGCTCTGTGTGTTCTAACGAGACTGGATTTGTTAGCATTCATCGCTGTGCTATACTGTATCTACGCCTTTGAGCCTTGCCCATAGTGGACACGATGTGTAGTTGATATAATGTACCTTGAGATATCAGGCCTGTTATGGAGCATTACTGTAATAACTGGACATGATATACAGCATGTCTAACACAAATGAATGTTGCTGACATAGAAAAACAAGGCCAGCTTCACCATCAGGGACAGCTGGGTGCACACCCAGGGTCCCTGCACGTTAAGGGTTCTGCATGGAAATGTAATAAGTGCATAGTACATAATTTAATTCATTACAATTGTAGCTGAAGGCACAATACCAGAATTAGGACCTCCGAGTTGGAACACATAAGGGCCAATATGAAGTTTTAATCACTCCTGCTCATTGGTTTATTTAATCTTTAAAGCAAAACACAGCATGTGATGATAAAGCTGTCAATGGTTTTTTAAAAATATTTTCATTATTGTTTAACTGATATGAGTTTAGATGGAGATGTATACTCTTCCTCTTGGCTACATCTAAGGCAGCGCATGGGTGTATAGATACAATCACTAACAGCACAGACTCCATGCAAATTTTTCATGACTAGGTCAATGTCATGGTTGTCAAGACGAATTTCTAGTTTTTCTTGACGACCTTGTAGATGTCGTGTTTAGCATTCATTTGATAATCAGGACAGTCATCTGCCTAATTGCACAAACATTGATTTCCAAGGTAAATGCAGAAACTTCAGAGGAAAAAAAAAGCACAGACAGTAGCAAGATAATTTAATTAGCAGTTTAGCTAAGGCCCAGGATAAGTGCTAATATTAGATTTCCCAGCATTATCTCCTTTCTCCTCAGCAACAGTACAATAAACATGTGATTTCAGCATAAATAAAAAAGCTGACTGCGTGAAAGCACTTGGTGCGTTTTTGTAGCCCGGCCGGTGGTGCTTACGTTTCACTAAATTCATTTTACAAGGACAGAGTGGTCACATGAAAGTCATTAATGCCTCGCTGTCCGTGTATTACCTCCACATGAACTGCTCCTCCGTGGTGACAATGCAAAATGTCTATGTGCATTAAATTAATTCGTAGTCATGCGCTGTGTTAACCTCAAAAACCTGCCCAGAAGGTTACATATTTTACAACAGATTCAGTACCATATTGCTTTAGTTCTAACACTGCTTTAGTTCTAACATCTCCTTTCTGAGGTAATTAATTGCCTTTACTTTTAAAACTGCTTACCTGCTTTTAGCTACAGCCCACAATGAGGTACATTCACATTTATTCATTTGGAAGATGCTTGTCCAAAGTGACTTACAAATGAGACTTACGTTACAACAAAAGCCTGGGGGAGCAGTGGGCAGCCATTGTTCGGTGCTCAGGAAGCACAGAGTGTGTTGCTCAGCGACACCCCTGGTGGCTGGGGTGGGATTTAAACCGGGGGATTTCCACATCCCAGCCTGATGTTCTACCATTTAGGTTCTAATGTAGGGCTTCTTCAGGAAAACGTTTGTCTGTGCACCAAAGCCTGGCTCCACGTCACAGTCCCCACTCAGGTAGTTCGGAGTGGCCCCGGTGACATGCATACAACTGCAACACAAACCACCAAATGCAAAGTGTTGAACGTTTCATCGGCAGTTGTAAAAATCAAGTCTCTTGTTATGCCACTAATGTTTTTGAAGGACTTTTAACACATAACATGTCAAACCGTATTCCCATTTTTCATACAGGTAACACAGATGAAACACAGATGAAACACAGGTGGCACACAGGTGGAAGAGTGTACCCACCAATCCTTCGTTCCTGCCTCCATGTTATTGGCTAAGGTAACGTCGCTGGACCAGACTTTGAACTGGCACTTCTGAAAGCCTGGCACTTCGCAGTGCATGCAACCACTCCGAATTCCCACGTTCATGTTCACGTTGGCCTCCCGTCACCTCCTGCACAAGCCTGGGTGTACAAGTTTGGGGACATCATCATTCAACTGGGTCTACTGCCACGCCTCCAGCACTCAGGAGATGGCCTTGATCATGTCCACACCCATCTCCACACAGCAGCGTGCACGGTCTGGTCTCACCTCCTGCAGGCCCAACACGCATTAACGGCAGTTGCACAGGCAGTGGTTTTTCTGCAACAAGAAAGGACAGTGCCCAGTGACACTACAGTGATTATATACACTTGTAGATGTTTAGAAGGGGCAAGGCTAACAGCCAGTTTTCTTTGAACCACTTTCATACACTTCAGTTTTATCCATGTTTTCCCATACGCGTCGCCCCTTAACTGCACACGCAGTGTTGGCAGTATCCACATTTCACAGTGGCAGCTCCCCATCCACAGGCGGCTGCATATACTGTTTGATTCATACCATAGTTATTTACTAAACAAAACAGCAGCACTACTATAGCAAAGTGTCACTCAGAGAAATGATGCGATTCCACTAGAAGCTAAAAGCTCATAAATGTTTGCTGGGTCAGCAAATAAGTGTGATACACTGCCCTCTTCCCTCAGTGAAATGATGGCAGTTTTTCCTGCTGGCCAGACAGCAGCTGTCACCAACATAAGGAACAGAGTGCAGCGTCCTCTCTGTCGAAGAGCTTCAGCATTTCACATGAATGAAGGACATCAGCCGTGCTTTCATAACAGCTCAGCTGGAATGCTTTCACACCTGACCGCTGCCACTCAACTTGGCATGTACTGATTCTGCACAGCCAATCAGAGTGTTCTTAGACAAGCATATGTTTTGCGGGGATGATTTGTCATGTCACATTATAGTGGCAGATTTGTTCATGTTAACATAATGGCAGTGAATAGGAATGAGTGGCAGATGAATACGATGCAAAACAAGTGCTGATAGTTCTGTTGTGAAGTTTATTAATGACTTATTTTGTGAATATAAACAAACATTCTTTTTCACAAGTCTATATTTACATCTATATATTGATACTATGTTATTTTGTTGAATTGATTTTCTCATTTTAAGTCTATAAAGGGATGCAAAACCCTTTCTATCATAAAATTATCAAGTGTCGTATCTAGGTAGCTGCTGTTCTAAACCAATGCTATTAAGTCCAACAGAAATAAATTGGCCACTAGGTGGCAACAGTTTCTCCTTTTAATAAAATCCTGTTTTCAACATTGCTGCAAGTCGTTATTGAAAACCAATAATAAAAACTCAGAAAGTATAGGTTCATAGAAGCAAGACTTCACGAAAAAATATATCCAAATGAATCAACAACCAACTTGCGTTAAATCAATAGACTTCGCCAATGAGCTACTTATACCAAATCAGATTCCCACTTTTTAAGTCATTCGGTTCCAGTGGTTCATTCATCTGTTACTATTTATGATGATTACGAGTGGAGTTTTTTTCCCACCAAATTTGATTTCCAAAGTGCCCCGTTCGACCTTTTCAATCGGATGGGCAATCGTTACAACGATACGTTTCATCCGTGTCTGTAAATGCCACCTCCTACCTACATCTACGCGCTACCGCTTGTTTTGGGAAATTGGCGTTTATGTGAAAGTCTTCAGACAGAAGTGCTTCAACAAAACTTAAAACTTTAAGGTTACGGAACGCACCTAGATTTAAAATCAAATTTTAAGCACTATACATGTTTTTTGAGAAGGACAGGTAAATATTTTTATTAAGCCGACTTGGTGTGTATATAAATGCGTGTGTGTCATAAAAATATATTTAACGCAAAATCTAAGTAGAGTATCTAAAAAGGTACATCCTCTGCTTCTACATTTCATATGTTTACACTGTCAGATAATAAAAATCACAGGTGTATCTTGTATTTACAAAATGACTAGATTGCTTTATAGTACAAGCATAAACAGGGCTGGAGACCCAATATGATTTAAAGTATAACTGTCCATTTTTATAAATGTATACGAATATTACTTTTACAATACTGTATAGTATATACAGTACTAAGTGTTTCAAAGGGCAGCAATTGTTTTCTGGAACAAAGAATTATGAAAAGCAACGTTTTGCTTAAAATCCTACAAATAAGTTTATTTTTATTCCAAACATTCACATAGTGACACTTGGCACATCCTTATCAGGAAAAATTCCACAGCCGTTTTACTGCACCTCCCAAACCGGTCCACTTGCAGAAATCGTTTTCCAAGTACAGTGTTCAGAAGTCAATCATTTTCCATTGATGGATCATTTAAAGGGTCAGACGGTGTTAACAGTACGGTCCAGTCCTGACATTCTGGGGCGCCTACTCAAATTTACTGTAGACTTGCGAGTGTCCCAGAACCTTCCTTCTCTGTCGTATCATGTGGAAATACAGCTGGGGAAAGACTGAAGACCACATTATTATAAGTGTACTGTATACTAAAAACAGGGAGGAAAAAACAACCGACTCCATTCAAAATTCTAAAACTGGCCACAAATCAAGTGTAACCTAAGCTTTCATAACAATAAACAGTACAATTTTTATTAACTAACATGAATAATTTTTTTAATGGTTATTGCTCACAAACTCTTCTGACTACAATAGTAAAGGAAAATTTTGTGGAACTGATGTACATAAAACGTTTTTTTCCCTCCAGTGCTGCTCCTCAGATACTTCTGCATCGTTTCAATTTCCACGCCTTATATGATGTGTGTCACCTTTTTAAGCGCAAAACACATTAAAACACGATCTTCTTAGGCACTCGCGGCGAACATCTTAAATGAAAAGGAGAGTGTCAGTGGACTTACGTGGGATGTAGGACACCATGACGAGAACGAGGAAGATGTGGTAATCGAAGGAGAGGTTGTACTTGTTGGGCAGCACGATAGAATAGAGCTGTGTCTTTTTGACGTGCGGCAGGGCAGCATAGAGGGTAAGTAACTCACCGGTGACACCCATGGGGTACAGCACAATGAAGAAGGAGTACCTGGGCATCGCGCCAGGGGAGAGAACATAAAACCAGCTGTCACATGACTCGGTCACTTAGCAAATACAAGGGTTTGTAGGCATGTTAAAGTTACCGCTTCTTTCATCCACCCTTCTACTGTATGTGGCCTCTTTCTTGTAGTTCTTGCAGGACTTGGAACCTGTTTCTCAGGGCTGTCTTAAACTCCTGTGCAATCCTTTACCTTCATCTTCATCCTAACCTCCACCAAGTAGTGGTCAGGTGCTGCATCCCTCCTCTCCTCACTGTAGCATCCTCTACAGACCTCCTGAACTTCTTAGCTATACAGATATGGTCGGTCTGGCTCTCTGTTGAGTGGTCTGACGACAACCACGTTGCTCTGTGGACTATTTAGTGGGGAACCATGCCACCACCAGTTACCAGCTTATTCAAAGTGTAAGGATTTGCCAGTCTCTCTACTGACAACAGAGAGAATTATCCCTTTAAAGACAATAAATATTCTTTTCACAGGTGCACTTATGAAAAGCATATATGCATGCAAGATTTACATTATTTTCTTGCACATAAATCTGACAACATTTCCCATGTATAGAACCATCTATATAAAATGTAAAGAGCATCAGGAACCCACAGATGTAGTACAATACCAGTAAAACACAATCATAACATTTACACATATTAAAAGATAGTGTTGAATACTGAATGCTTTTGATATTACCAATGCATACGGTGCACGGGCACAATTCCAGCCCAAGAACAGCTGAGCAGGGACTGATGCATTCATACACACTAACAACCTTGGTCTAGGTTACCTTGCCCACTTAATGAAGTATGGTAGATGGTTCAGGAGGCTGAATGTGTAGAAGGAGTAGCGGATGATCTCTGTAATAGTCCAGGCAACTACAAACAGCAGGATGCTATCGTCCTTCTGCACCTACGGCGGCAGAAGAAAGCGGACGGTGTTTACTGATGAGGCCACTCACCCACACCGCAAAGCCATGCAATCAACGGGTACCACACAAGCAGACGGTCGTGACGTTTCTCATCAGGAATCGCAACAAAAACGCCTTTGACTCCAAAAAGCAAACCTATGCACCCCTAGCAGCACATTACCTGGCAAGTTCCAACACACTGCTTTGCGCATAACTACAAACGCAAATATAAAGACAGTTTGGAATCCCTCAGGAGAAAGTTTTTCTCCATGTGGATCTGAATCACATTCAGCCAAAACACTTACAGGAATACTTCACTGTTTCAGCAACGTTGCATTTCTCTAGGGTGATAAGAACCTCGGTGTAATTAAAGACGTTATTATTTATTTATAAAACACACAGTCTCCACAACTGCTACTATAATGCTCAGCCCCATATTCCTTTTGTTTGCACTTAGGTTACTTTTACAGGTCACATGGAACAATTTTAACAACACCTAAATACATTCAACTAAATGAAGGCAAAGACCTGTAATTTTGTAGCACTTCTGCCAGATTAATACTGCAAACAAAAACTCTAACCTCTTTCACACTGTGTGTTACAGCCCATGTCAGAAACACTCGAGACATCACTTGGAATCCAGTGAGAACCACTGATGAGGGAACAATTCCTGTAGTAAAACACAAGCAGAGCGGCTGCTGGAACAGAATACACATTAGATCAGCAATGGAAAGACATGGTGCTACCTTGGTAGGCTTCCAAAAGTATAACAAAACTCTGCATATGGTGGCAAATTCAAATTTTTTAAGTTAGACAAGGGAAACTACATCATGTATAACAAACAACTGCACTGCAAAATAGGCAAAACCGTTAAAACTGCAGGATGTTTTTTGAAATCGTGTTTGTATATATATGGATGTGACTATGTAGATATAATCAACTGAGAGCGTCTTAAACCAACACTGAACATTCAAAATCCATTTCATTTTCAGTTTTCATTGACTACTAATAAAACCATGCTTGCAGTGAGCTCTGTTGTGTAAGATTTACATTGCAGCTCAAAAACAGCGAAAACGGGAAAACTATGATTTACCAAACAATCCTCATTTTCGTCAACAGATGGCAGCAGCTAAAAGTTCAGAATTAAAACAGAGATGGTCTGCAGACCCTGGCTACGAGTTAAACTCTGTGGTGGGTGCGCTAAAACAACTCTACGATTATCGGTAATGACAGGTCATCGGTTAGGCGTTTCATTACTGCCCTTCTGTAATATCTTCGCTCCATTTAGAGAAACTCCTCCAAATTATGTCCCACTTACTACCATACAGGAAAAAGGGGAAAAGACTTACCAACGATGCAATGTACAATCTAGGGAAAAAAGGAGATAATGTACATTTTATTTGCTTTTTGTGTATGTAAACACACACACACACACACACACACACACTTATGTAATTCCTCTTGATTAAAAATACTTAATCATAACTATCACAAAAAAATATCTGTCTGAATGAAAATGCACAAGTATTACCATGTTTTACTAAGGAAACAGTGTCACCATTACTTCAGTAAAATGACAGACTGTTGCTGGTGCCAAGTGAGCTGAAACACTGCAACTAAGAGTGACACAGACAAAAGCCAGGCCTGCTTCCCACTGTATCGCAAGGAGTCCAGCCATCATCTCACCTCGAGAAGTGCCCCCGTCTGAAAGAACTTCAAGGGCTTCTCTATGGAGTAATACAGTCCATGATAGCTGCCTTTGGTCAGATATGCACGCACAAGACCCACAGCTATGACCAACCATCTGGAAAGAAGAACATTGAATTTCCTTTCCATGTCAAAAGTATCAATTTTTTAATTGCCACCAAAACTGTACTATGCAACAGGTTATTTAAATCTATGCTTTACTGCACCACAAAAGCTGGCAGTGTTAATTTAATGTTCATACTCAACTACGCTGAAAGTGTTTTGTATGTTCAGTTGGAATTGTATATACACTCTCAGCGTTAAATTAACACTGCCATTTTTGCTTTGTAGGAAAAAGGTTTATAATTGAAATTCCTGATAAACACAGGATATACTGTACTTCAGTCATCCCATCAAAACACAAACATAGTACCTAACTTTAATTACATAAAAACAATACTTAATAAACCATATAATCACTGGTGCATCAAAAGGATATACATGTTGTTTCTACAATTGTGAATGCATTTATACTCTGATCCACTGTAGGAAACGTTATCATACTGTATATGCACATAGAAAAAAAAATCGATGCTGAATTCTATTTTAAACAGTTAACAAGTAATTGAAGTCACACAAACTGTCTTTGTTACTTTTTATCTGTCTGGTGGAAACACATTTCTTCTGTTGCGCCATCGTTAAAGTAGCACTGAGAAAACCTGCTAGTTGACATTTCGCAACAGTAGTCAGACCAGTTAAAATTTGACTTTACATTTTGATTTTTCTCTACGGTTTCGCGAACAACAATTTTAAAATCAAATACATGAAATGAAATTACAGGTTAGTCCGCCCTAATTTGATGATAAATTGCACATGTGGAGGTAAATTCGTATAATATAACACAAGGAAATATGGTCTAACATTATTGTGATTTTATTCCGAGCCGCAAAACGCCAACGACGTCAACTTATCGATTGAGTCATTGGACTTCTACTTCCTTACATAATTTATTTTACAGTCCCGCCAAAATCAAATAAAGCAGCATAATCTACATTAGCCACTGTGTTTTGCAAATAACAATTTTGCTAATTAAAGTAGTAATACTATGCCTATGACACTCTGATCGCAGAACACGAGTACGCATAAAGTCAATAGTTACCTATCTAAGTGAAAGATTTACATACCCAGCTGTCATAACCACATTATATATAACCAAATAGGCAATCGAGAAGGCTCCAGGTCCCTTTCTACTCCTTCTGCTCTCGCTAAGAGTTATTTTAGCAGCCTCCATTGCAGATGCTGCCATTACTGTGATCGAGAATATTAAAGTGAAACCACCTGGCCAACAGCGACGTCTCTGTAGAGCCGCGTTACAATATTTGTAGCTATTTTCAATCACAACTGTGTATTTTATGTATAGTTTTGGTATCCCAAAACATCTCGATTTTCGCTAAAGAAGCCGCCTTTCCGATGTCAACCCTTTCCACGACGTGATTTGGTTTGGATGTGTAGCGAAATAGGACCACAAAGTCAATGGCTTTGTAATCTCGCCAATGAAATGCATTTGAATGAAAACCGCATAAATAAAAGGTGAAAAGGTGAAACTCAGACCGTGCTGTTTTTGTTTCTATATATTATGTAAGATAATGTATCAATTTCACGTACGTCTGTCATATTCAGCGTGTCGCATCCACAATTCTCACAGCATCACTCCTGCGTCTAATTTTCTAGCTGGTGTCAAATAAAACATTTGTTTATATTAGAAGATAACATCACCGCCATTAGAAGATAACATCACCCATGTTCAATGTGAGTTTTAAAACTAAATGAACTAAATGTCTATATTAACAAAATTAATTAAACCAAGACATCCGCAATTAATTTTTAAATTATTTCCCTACAAAAACAACGTAACAGTAAACCGCTGATGTGGGAAATGTTACGTCAGTCGGCCACTAGCTTTCTATGCAGGGAAAAACAACCAATAAAACCAACTCAACAGAAGACTGGAGTTTCACTGGGATCATGCATCATCTGAAGAGCAGTGGATTAGCTGAATATAGATACCCTATTTTTTCGGACAGTGCGATTCTGTGTATAGTCAAAAGACCCTGCGATTTGTTCAATATCCGTTTGAGAGTTTGATTTCAATATAAGTGCATTTCATATAGAAAAACGGGTTATTTCTGTTTTATGTTTGGTCTCTATTTATTGAGTTTAACTTATCCCCGCTATTTTCTTAGTCAGTCCGTTGCTGTTCCAGAGATGCAAGAGCCTCAGAATAATCACCATGCAAAACTTGATTGTCAGCTCTGCTGGAGAGAAAACAATTAGTTTAAACATTTGTCTATTTATAAGTAAATACTACTTGTTTTGTGTATATGTGTGTGGGGGGGGGGGGGTTTCAGAACACGAGTGTCATCTCAGTCATATAGACATTGGTATAATAATAACACTGACCATGACATTAACCTGTGAAATAAACCTGTGATTTACGGCTAACGTCTGTCGGTCTGCGTCTGTCTATTCTCATATGCAACCGCTAAAGAAAACATCCGACTGTGTGCATTTTCATTTATACACGAGTTATAACAAGAGAAAGGAGAATAAATGCACTTTAACGGATTTCATTTTGAAAATCATCTTGAAATTATGCACCATTGAGGCTCGTTGACATTTTAATGTGTGTACTATTTACAAGTAAATATACTAGATTGCGTTAATAGGGTTAACTGTAATAACATCGTAACTCGCTTGTATAGTTGTCGTATTACATGAGAAGAAAACAGTTACAGTAGCCTACATAACAGCTAGCTGATAACGTATTAATTTGTTTTGTTTAAAATAACTGTAATCGCGTTGTGTTTGTTGTAAAAGCTATTAGCGTCTACAAACAACGTAGTCAATGACGTTACAAAACACAGAGGGGCTTTTAATAGTAACAGGACCCGATCAGGGGAACAGAGGCGCGCGAGCGGACTAGGGTCTGAGTGCACGCGCAGCAGCTCGAGCGGTTCCCAGCCTCAGGTGATGAGACCTCAAAGAAAGAAGAAAGGCACTCTCCAGGATGCGAAGCGCGACAACAGCACTGAAGCTAAAGCAGGCAATCCACTGTCCGCAGCACTTACAGTGAGACGGAGCTGACGGGCTGCAGCCACCTTGGACCGATTTAATGGGCCGAGATGGCCACTCAAGTCTACAGTCGGCGTATGGCAAGTGACGGACTCAAAGCGCCAATATTTCAGGTAATGCACTAAGAAAGAAAGATAGATGTCCACTGACATTACTCGTTAAAAATATACAGGAGTGTGTCAAGGGGAAAACGAGGAATTAGGCTATATGCAGTTTTTGATGACAGGTCAGTATCTGCAGGATAGCGTGTATAAAGAAAAAATATATAAATTGCAGCCCCTTTATATTTAAATGTTAATAGTAGTGATAATAAAGAAATAATTCACAATTTTTGTAGATATACACAATATAAAATTAAGCAATATTTTTGCAACCAAAGAGTATTTATACAATGTTGTATTATAAAATCCCATTGTTATACATAAGTTGGGTCAGTTTTTTATTGTGCAAGATATTTGAGAAAAAAATTAACTTATTAGTAAATCCTGAAATATCCTGAAAAATGTAACTATGAACCCAAATGACTATGAACTATATATATATA
>JABJVR010006088.1:0-12829 GCA_025773905.1 Chitala chitala | reverse complement strand
TTTTTTCAATTAATTCAAATTCCAGCTACTGCAGTAAGTTCAGTAGCCATAGAGGGCAGAAGAATGTACAGTTTGTTTAAACACTCCAAGTGAAGCTGTGCACAGCTCTAAGTCTGGCAGGAGGCTGCTGACGCATGTCTTCTGGGGAATTTTTTTTCTCCCCCCTCTTCAGTTTTGATTACATTCTTGTGCTTCGTTCTTCCACTCGGTCACTGGATTCCTCCCCCGCCGACGGCGTTATTGACTGGGAGCCCATCGGGGAGCTTCGTCTGAACACCGAGGCGAGCCGTTGAATAAACACAGCCCTCTAAGCCAAGGGGAAATATCTAAACCAGATGTCGGGAGAAGAGAAGTCTTGTTTTTGTAACAGGTGCAAATTAAAGTGCATAAAACGCTATGGCTTCAAAACTAAGCCCTGCTCGGAGCTGAACCCGTGAGACTGGGCTTATTCTTCATCTTACAGATGGTCTAATAATCGTTTTTGTTTTTTGACCCTGTTGCCTTTTGCCAATCTGCCACTAATAGTAAAACAAAAAAAAAAAAAATGACAGACAGCATATATATATTTCATACTGGATACATTCCTTGGAAGCTGGAATTATTTTTCAGTCCTATATTCAAAACCTCAAAAAACAATTGTACACACACTACACCCACATGTGTGTGTTTATTATTTGCTACTTGATTTGTGCAGGCTGATTCACTATAATGAACAAGGTTCTCCTGCTATATTTAATGTTTCTATGCAGAAAGGATATAAATGGAAGCAAAGGGCCGCACTGAGTCTGTGCACAAACACAAAGACGTTATTTATTTAACACTTTATTTTAGACATGTCTTCATCTGGAGCAGCACAGACGCCCTAATGCGTCACATTTTGTGGCCTGCTCTGCATCTCCTGGGGTTTGGGTACTTTTAGCCACAGTGGTGCAACTAAAAAGTCTAACGTGCTCGGCTCTTGACATGTCAGAGGCTGCTGTCTGTCCTCATGGCGCTGACTTGTGTGTTAAGTTTGCCTGCTGGGGTCAGACAGCACAGAGGACTCGGGGTGTGTGTTGTGAGAACACCTGCCACTTTGTCCATGTTACAGTTAGCGTCTCGCAGCTCTGCTCATCTTCATCACGCACACGCACCTCCCCGTGTGCCGCTCTGTCACTGCGGTGTTTTAATACGGAACCTTTTAGTCAAAGATTAAAGGCTTACGGCCGAGGGGTCAGGCAAAGTAGTCAAAGATTAAAGGCTTACGGCCGAGGGGTCAGGCAAAGCATCAGCTTGTGAAAAAGGAGGTGAACAAGGAGGTGGTGACAAGGCCCAATGGTGGGGGTGGGTAACAAGCTGAGAGGTAAGGCAACATCAGTGAGCAGCACGCAGATGCCCCTCCATACACACCCCGACACCATTTAATGTTGGAAACACAAGACAGCGATGAAGAGGGCTCATATATGTGTCGTAATACTAACTGTTCTTGTGAGGTGTTGGAAACTCTGCCATTCAGGTGGGTAGAGGCACTACTAGAAAACTTGGCTAAAATCAGACTACACTTTCCCCAGTTACAATCGCATTATACAAAGGTCAAACTTCAGCAAGCTATAACTACATTTGGTCTCAGATATAGGGACATGCGTTTTAACATTAGCCCAAAAAGAATTAATTTTTTTTTACCACCCCTTAGATTATAGTTTTCCTTGTGAGTTGTGTGAGTCCACACTGCCCCAGTTTCAGAGCCCCTCATCAGTCTTCCAGACAGCATCACGCCAGCATCACGCCTCAGAAATAGACCTCCCATTTCCTGGAACCTGCCGAGACGATGACAGAAAAGCAATAACGATCCTTTTTTTCCCCTTTTTTTAAAATAAAAAAAAAAAAAAACGACACGTCCCTTAGCCATTCTAGGGTTTCGGGGTCAACCGAAAGCTCCATTATCTTCTAATTATATTCATAGAGGATACATCTTGTGTTACTCAGAAATTGATTTAATCAGCAGATCTGGTTACCACTGATCACAATTAGCGGGGGTAGAGACGGTGTCGGGAAGGCTGTAATTACACCGACACCAAGATCGGGCTGGATCCGCCACAGCGGTCCACCAGCCACGAGCGATGTGCTTAGTAAGTCCAGCCAAGGTTATTTCACATGAGCACCATGCTCTGGGCTGCTGGATGTCGGCAGGAAATGTGTGGGCTGGGGGGGCAACAGAGACCCCACTCATAAAGCAATTGTGGTATAAGTAAAAACATACATTACGACTCCCTGGTCGTTTGTCCATTACATTAGATGGCAGATCACCCATAGAGACCAACAAAACTACGCAATAGGAAATGCCATTTATGCAGAAATAAACACTGAACTGCACATCTTCTATAAGGTACTCAGTGCTGCTGACTTATGAACAGGATTGTGTGTTTGTATGTGTGTTCTCTGTCATTTGTTTTTACTTTGATCAAATGTACATACTGCTGAAGAGCCTATATTCTCACTGTATACTTTCAGTAAATCAGTCCCGGGGAGGGGGGTTCTGGGGGCAATTTTGCAGTCTCAGCTCCACATTTATTGTGCTGAGCTGGCGCACAGGTTCTCCTCACTGACCTAACACCACTTCACACACCTGTGTCACATAACAGTTCATGCTATGGCATTCCATGGATTTGCCAATGAAATTCCCTTAAAATGGAAGCCCTGGAATTAAAAGAGAAAGGCTTCAGAAGCTGATTTACATTATATTCAAAAGAGTTTCTCCAAGACTTCAAAAATATGTCTGAACTGTGTCCAACGACCACATAACGGCACAATATAAAGTCATACATACAAAACAGCTGTCACCCAGGTAAGGAAGAGGCATCTAAAAAGAAAAGTGTAAAAATTGTTATTGGCCAGTATGAGATGGATGCAGCAGAAGACCAGAAAGGACGCAAGCAAAAGGCCAGAGTAAAAGCTCACAACATTGAAGAAGAGCCCAGCACCCATATAAATAGCCACAGTTTTTCAGTTTTATTGGTCCATGAAGCTGAAGCAAAGTGGCTCTTTGGGACACAAATCATATTTGCATTCAGCTAATTAGCTGACGCTTTGCACCTAAGCAACTAATGATGCGCCCAGTTAGTGCAGCTGATGTTCTGGAGAAGTTCTGCTTCAGCAGCAGGAGTTCTCCGTAGATGTGAACCAGCAGTCTTGACAACCCAAAGTTGTGTCTGCTGGACTTACCCCCATTCAAACAAATTAAATCTGTTAGAACGAGAACTTAGCACATGAGTCACAACACAGCGAGATGTTAAGATGAAGATATCAACACAATTGTACCCATCTGAGAACCAATTAGCACATTTATTCAAGGAAAAAAAAATCTTTAATATTCTGTTCCCAAAACACGTACTGTAGATTAAAAACAACCCTTTGTGTTTCAAAGTTGTCCTGTATTGAATTATTTTGTAATGCATGTAACACCTTATTAAGCTTTTTAAAAGTTTTTGTATTAAAATACATGCATGATATATTTCCACACAAATTATATACAGTATGTATATTAATACATAACTGCACAACAAAAAATAATTTTTTTAATGAAAATTGGACCTCTAAGATTCATATTCCTTCTTGAATATTTTAAAAACAGATGCCTCTTTGTGACACATTTCTTAATAATGAACAACCTATAACTAATGCTCTGTAATAATGAATAGCCTTTAAGTGATGATATGAAAAACAAAATTAACATAATTCAGTTATTAATTATATATGTTGCAATGTGTGAAAACCATTAGAATGACTTGAAAATCTATAGAATACGTGACATTTTTAGACACAGCATGAAATGTCTGTGTTATTTTAATATGATATATACTTTGGCTAGGCATTGTATATATTATATACATGTGTGAAACATTAAGCTAAGTTTCATACTTTGACGTTCCATTTTCAGCATTCTATAAATGCCTAATTTCATTGCCGGTAACATATATTAAATATGAAATACATGCTGTATTATTGGCTTTGTATATTTTCACATATATATGTGTGTGTGTGTGTGTGTGTGTGTGTGTGTGAAAATATATTGAGTGAAACAGGGCAGACTGTCATCTTGCAACATTTGCTCAACAGCATCATATTAAACTAAGATTTTTCTCAGTTCATATGCATCTGCTGACAACATTACATTAAACATTTTTACAGTAAGCTTCATTTTGACACCAAATAAAATTCACATGCCAGAAAGTTAATAATGACAATTCATATGATTTCACACAATTTAAATATTACACTAATATGTTCAAGATAAAACTGAGCTGAAGTGTCAAGAAAAAAGAAAAGAATGGCTTAATTATCTCCAAAACACACTTTGTTACTATTTATTCTGCTGTAATATATACGTTTTTAAAGTGACAATGATGTAACCGAAAGTGAAATAAATAAATAAATAAAACGTGGAAAGTAAATTATACAATGTTCTGTGTTTTTAATAAGATTTCACAGTGTTTTCATGTCTAAAGAAATATTTTTCCTTGCCAAGCCAGGGAAGGGAAGATGGGCCTATTTTTGGCATGACTCAGGAGGAGTATACACATGTTCCCCATCTTAGGGAATACGTACGCGGGGCCTGTGCCATTTCATATGTTAATGCGCCCATCTTCACGTTTACATTACCGCTGATGTTTTCCCTGACCCATGCAGGCCAGGAGCCATCCTTGGCTTGCCTCTACAAGTAAAATGTCTGAAAGCCTCTTCCACTGTGAGGAGATGCTGTTGTTGGTAATTTGTCTTATTAACACACTTTCTACCACTACAGTTAAAAAAAATCATGAATTGCAGAAAGAGTTTTTAAGGGCTGACTGTGATCTGGAAATAGAACAGTATCTTACTGACTGACCTCACAACTGCACCATACACAGTGACGTTACTCTCAGAGTGCCACCTCTGCATCAGATGAACTTTGCTGTGTTTGCTGTAATTGCAATAATGTACTCCATTCATTAGGGGCTGCTTTTTAATTACAAGCCATTACCCAGTGTTCACAGTATATAGCTGCTTGAAAGATTGTGCAAGGGCCAAATGGGGAAAGAAGAAGGTAGGTAGTGGATGTATATTAATGTGAAATAAAGTATGTTTTACTCAGTAACTTCTCTTCTTCATAGCTCTACACCACCCACGAGCAACACAGACTCCTTTCTTAACAACATAAATAAATGCTATCAAATCAACATTTTCACCAAGGTGTGGAGATCTCTGAATTCATACTGAAACACGTAGAATCAGGCCGTGCATCTCATACACAAGGCCAGAGGTTCTCACAGGAAGTGCACGACACATTTGCCTCAGGAACACATGGTTAGCACATGAAGTCAAGTAATGACAAGTGACAGCAATTTCACTGTTTTTAGCATTTTCAATGCACAGTGCATTAATGACCAGTTTCAGGGAAAAGTTTAAGGTCACAATGTTGTGGTAAGGACCTGCATCCATGGTCAGGGGTTGTATGTGCTTTGTGAATGTGTCTTCTTTGTTGCATTAGGTTCGTTGTTTTTTGTGAGAACTTGTTGGTATTTGTGTATGTTCTCTATTTTCTTGCAGATATGTACACATTTGTGTATTTGTGAATGTGGGTGCTTCTGTGTGTAAGATCATTGTGTTTGTGTGTGTGTGCATGTGTGTGTGTGTGTATACATCTGTGTATTCGTTGATATGTGTACCTATAAATATCTCCCACCAGCTTAACATATGCATATGTGAAGCTAAAACACTGAATGTGGCACTGCTCCTATTCATTTAACTTCCTCTTTTTAGTCTCATTCGTGTATATGATACATTATAAATGAGGTGGAGGTCAGATTTCAAACAAAGCAAATTCAGTGGAATTACTCCCTTGTTAGAATTACAAAAATGCAGTACACTTGCAATTTTGCTTGGTGAAAAAGAGCCAGTGACATTTAAAATGTAAGAGCAAGTTCGTATAAATTAAATTCTAAGAGGAACAGTTGAAGTAAAACAAAAAGTCTGAAACTCGAAAACGAGTTTCAATTAATCTGCTGCAACCAGTAAATTTTTGTTTTTGCAATAAGGACCATTGGTTCACTGGTTTTTGTTAATGGAAAAACAGTGAGATCAATGGCTGGACCACCCTGTGGATTTTGAAGACATGTCCTTGCTTTGTTTGTCTATTTTTAAAGGCACTGATGGGATTGGTTTTGTAATTAGTGATGTGCGTGTCCTTGGCTGACACAGCTAGCCACATAGGGAACACTTGTTCTCAGCACTTGGAATGGTAACGCTGTCACACACGTCTCGCAACACAGACAAGTCCTCTTTCCTCTTTAAACCTCTCCATTGTCTGAGCCCATGACAGGCTGCACTTCCATTACCGTTATCGGACGTGGCTCTCTGACTTTCAAAGGGTCACGGTGGCAGTGCATTTTAGTGCTGGGGTCGCTTCACTCAGTCAGGCCAAATGGAGGGAAGATACACAGTGTTCATGTCACATGGGCGAGATAGCGCAGTGGCCCCTATGAGCTTCCGGAGCGAGTTTGAAGCCGGTGCGGTCTGGGAGGGGTAAACACAAAGAGCTGAGTGTACACACTGAACATGAGGACCTGCTTGCTCCTGTTCTGCAGAGGATGCTTCAGCGCCCTTGCTGGGCTGCTGGGACAGATCCAAGGGTACCTGAAAAGGAAGGGGTGTTGCTGCATGGCCCCTCCCTCCCCCAGAGGCAGGGTTTGGTGTCCCAGAAGAGGGTGCCAAGGGAGAGACAGGTTAGAAAAGTCAACCTTGTCCTCCTCCTCCACCTGTTTCTAAAGTAGTGTCTTCTCTCTGAATTATAAGCATAACAGTGCTTGACCTCACAGGAAGCTAATGGTGAGCAGGTAGGTGGGTAAATGTAATAAAACACAAAATTTTTCTTAATGGTGAGAAAAAAAAACCCGCTACACTTCAACGTCAATTTTTTGAAAAGCTTGAGTGAACGTGGGAGACTTGTTGTGACACACGAGTAGCTTTGTTGTGAAAACGTATTTACAAAACTCTATTATCAGGCTGTTTTAATACATGTTATATCTCTAAATATGATGCTAACTCTAAACAGAGCAGTAGATGATCACACTACATTGCATTGTAAATGTGAAAAAAAGCTAAAGGCCTCCTATCTGGGAGAGCTTCAAATTGATTTTTTTTTATTGGTGACATCCAGAGGGGATAAAGTACCTAAATTGGGTTCTTCTCCCCATTTCAATGTTGGCTCCATACCTGTGTGGGTCTGTTCAAGAGTGATTTGAATCTGAACAGTTTCCCACTGACCATTCAGTGCTCAGGTCTGACAGCTCATCACACTGAACGCATTGCGGTCTTCAGCTGTCAGTTCGTTTCTTCTAACAGCTTGCACCACAAAATTAAACTTCAACCAGTTTTCTTTTTTTTCCTGTTGGATATATCAAAGAGGTGTCCATGACACAGAAGACCGCCGTGTTGAAACATCTATGGCCTGGAGTGCTTCTGCAAACTGCACACGTTGTGTGAGCTTCATTAATTGAAAGCATATCACAGGACTGCCAGCCCTAAACATGAACAGAACACAGGTGTGGAATGTGAATACAAGGCTGCTGATATGTAAATCCAACTACAAACTCCGGATTAGTGTGAAAACACTGTAAGCGCTCACCATGCATTAATTAAGGTGCTTGGGTGATTTCTGCCTTTCACTGAGAGAAGGAGAAGCGACCCACCGTTGTTGGAACACAGCCAGGAAACGGACTCTAAAAGACTCATTTAAATGTATTGCTACAGCTTTGAGTTCATGCTTATTCTAGAACAGGTGCTATTATGCTGTCAAGTAAGGCTGACATCCTCACACCTGCATAGCAAAGTATAGCTGGATTTGACATCACTCCATAAGGAACTCTGGACATAACATTTAATACTGTCTCTTAATTTATTGACTATTACTGGCCACAACGTGGCACCTGCCTCAAAGGCACTTTCAGTTCGGACGTGGCAGGTGAGAGGTGTTCGTATTAACCGAGTAAGATGGGCATACTGAAGGTGATGCCATACTAAAGCCGTCACACACAGACTGCGTTTCAGTGAGGCTCGACACACTCCTTGACAGGATGTGAAGTAATATGCAGGGCAACACTCGCTTGAAAAACCCGCAGGCAGTAATGAAAATAGCGAAATAAGATATTGTTGTGTCTTTTCCGATTTTCCTGTCACACTGAGTGAGGAAAGTGCAGCCGGGGTCAGCCGGACATTAATCGCTCCTGAGGACTCTGCGTGAACCTCCAGTCTGCTCTGTACCGACATGCATGACACTGAAACGTTCTCTCACCGTGCTGGTTCGACAATAATCATGTAGCTATGAAACATAATACTGCATTAATAATTACGTTGGACTGAAAGCATGTAGTTGTCTTGACACGGTATTTGCAAATTAGACAGGAACGTGAACGGAGATTGCGTAGTTTTCTCTATCCATTACAATTTTAAATCTGGTATCATTAATCCTAAAGCAAGACAGGGCAACAAAATGTGAAATTGTATGGCACTGCAGTTGTATAAAACCCCATAAGTCCCATAAGCAATCCTGCCTGATCATGCCATTCAATCTTCATACAAATTTAGGGAGACTAATGACTTTCAGATGCATGCATTCATTGAAGCTCTGCCCACAGTCATGTTTGCACAGACCCGCCGGCATATTGAAAACAGCTTTATGTTCTGGGGCTCAGTCTGTGGGGCTTATGGTAGGTTGTCTTAATCAAAACCAAAATTACTATTAAAGCTTTTTATATAACTACTAAATATTTGTGAATAGTGTATGCATCAGTGTATGCATTAGTGCTGCTCTAAGGATAAAATTAACACTCTCACATTGATTGTGATGTATAGTTGTCTTTCAGGGAAAATTTCACATTACTGAAGTTATGCTATAAAACATATCTGTACATGCATCACCTGCTTGTATTGTACAGGGTCATGCATGGCTTGGAGCTTATCCGATGCAGTCTAGAACACAAGGTAGGGTAAACGCTTAACAAGGAACTAACCCATTGCAGGAAACTCACACACACACACACACACACACACAAACACACACACACACAGACACACACAAAGTGACATTTAAGGGTGCCCAATTCACCAAAAGGGCATGTCTATGGGCTGTATGAGGAAAACTACAGAACCCAGAGGAAACCCACATAAGCATGGGAAAAACAGGTAAGGGAAAGCCCCGGATAATTAGTTTGTAAGCGGAGCTAATGTCTCTTCAGAAAGTTGTTAATAAGAGTGTGACAGAATATATATGCAGAAATGGCCATTACAGCACTGAGAAATGCTGGAGAAATGTTAAGTGATTAACTGGTGATGGCCATGATTGTGAAAAGTTTGTCTGAATAGTTCAAACCATTTGGCATCCATATCACACAAGGTGATGGGTAAGTTACTTTTGCAGATTTTAAGACAGTATGATTTACTTCTTCACCAGATGCATTTGAAAACAGCCTACTTACATGCTCCAATTGTTCATGAGGTTTATATGGAACAACCAGAGGGTTTTGAAGTCAAGTCCACACAAAATGGGAAGCTCATTTCCAAGTTGAGCAAATCCCTGTGTGGTCTGAAGCAGTCAGGAAGGAATTAGAACAAGATGCTACATGATCATTTAAACGAGAATGGGCTTGATCAAATTCCATCTGATCACTGTGTATATGTCAGACAATCTGGAATCTGGAGTAATACTGGCAATATGGGTTGATGATCTCATTATTGGTACCAGTGATAAAACACTAGTCAATGATGTGAAGAAAATGCTCATAGTAAAATTTTGAATGACAGATTTTTGTAGGATCAAGCATTTCTTAGTATTGATTTTGAACAAAATGATGGTGTGGTAAGGATGAATCAAAAGAGATACATATCAAAGATTCCATAGGGTTTAGTATGGCAGATTATAAAAGCAGGTCAACACCACGTGAACGAAAACTGGACCATAATGCACATCATGTTGACGAAAGGGGAAGCTCGTGATGGGAGGTAGTAGATATCTTGGTTTATGTGATGATCTGTACAAGACCAGATTTAAGATGGGTAATCAATAAATTGTCACAATTCTTCCCGGAGCCTGTGAAACAACATTTGACCATAGATAAACACGTGATGAGCTACTTGAAATGTAGCATTGACTAGGGGTTGTGCTAAAAGAAGTCTGACACTCAAGGCATATAGCGATGCTAATTGGGCCTCTGATGTGAATGATAGATGGAGTTAAACTGGCTACTGCTTTACTGTAACTAAAAATGGTCCACTGATTTCATTGAAGACAAAGAACCAGTCCACTTTAGCTTTGTCTTCATGTGAAGCTGAATACATGGCACTGGCTGCAAACACACAGGAGAGTTTGTAGCTAGTGCAGTTACTAAAAGGGATGGACAACAGGTATCAATACAAACCGATACAAATCTTTGGGGCAACCAAAGAGCTCTTTCAAAGAATCCAGATTGTGGTCAGAGATGCAAACATGCTGACATCAAGTACCACTTAATTCGATCAGTAGTCAGTGAAGGTAAAATAGTTACTGAATATTGTCCAACCGACAAGATGATGGCAGATGTTCTGACTATGTGTTTGGAATGTAAAGGCATGTGATATTTCATGTTAAAAATGCTGTAGATTGAAACACATGAGGGCTAGTGTTGGTGTTAAGATTTTACTGTGATATTTAAGTTTACTGATATGTAGTGCTCTTATGGTGGTATAACCCACAAGCACTGTTACACGTGAATAACAGAAATGTATATAAACTTTTTTTTGTTTTTGTCCTTCTTCTTGGAGCAGAGAAACATGGAGTACATGTGATTTTCATCGTCAGCCATTATATAAAGTTATCTTTATAAGCCTGGTTATCTCAATCCTTATAATGGAGTCAGCAACACCAATTAAACTTTTAGAGTCACCTGAGAAACTGGTTGTCATATTATTAAAGAATATGTCTTGTAGGATTACTGCCCTAAAGGGTGAGGAACAGGACTTGCTTTCCTTATGTGGGGTGAAAAAACTCAAAAATAACTGAAAAACATGGATAATAAAATAGTAACAAATAATATACAGATGTGAGTAGGCTGATGAGGGAAAATGGGTTATGGCTAACCAGACACTTGCATTCTACAATTTTAGGGTTCAAATTGTTCCCGTATGTGTGGTGGTTTTGATCCTGGTTTTTGTACAACCTCAAATACTTATACTGTGCGTAGGCAAAGTCCTTAAAATGGGGAAAGGGCGCTCGCAAGTCTCAAAATTGTGCCACTGTGCAAACAGCAGATGTCGTTTCTGCTACCTAGCAACCTGTTAATGTGGAGGAACTGGGACTGAGATGAGACTGAGACTGGTGTCATTCCAGGACAGAGGCTGTAATGGTTGAGAAGGTGGGAGGAAACATGAGGAAACTGATCTACACTTGCTGTGTGGCTTTTTAAAATAAGGAAACATACAGTATGTCTTTGTTTACAGAGGTAATCAGTTGTTTTTCCTTTTTTTTCCCTTGTACAGTTAGGGAACATGGAAGTCTTGAAAATGACTGCATTGAATTAAGCATAAAGAAAGAACAGAGGTAGATAATAAAGAGGCCTGGCCATGTGATTGAAATATCATAAAATCTCTGCAGGTTTGCAGATGTTTCATGAAGTGCCAGAAGTGACACTCAGTGTAATATAGTTCCAATAAACAATTCAAGGTTTTGTAATACTTTCAAATGTAAATTTACGACCCATGCAATGATATTTTAATTAATGGAAAAGAAAACATAAATGTGTTATATGGTTATGATAAAATGTATTTGTGAACCTGTCTTTTGAGTTATCATAATTAGATCAGATAGCATTATTATAGTAGTATTAAATCATTATATAAAAAATAGACAAAATAATGGAAATGTTTAAAAGGAATTTATCTTTGATGTAACTACATTACAATGTACTACAAACACAAATGTGAATGTGATTCATGTTAGGTTGATTGGCAATTATCAGTATTTGTCAGCTATTAAAGACGTTTAGCGCTTTCATCTGCCGCGATTTCAAAGCAATACAAGACAATAAAGAGCTGAAAAGAGGAGAAAATGTCAAATGGCCGAACTGCTGGTGAGTCTTTTCAAAAACTGAAAAATTACTTAATGTGACAAAGGAATACGGTCTTGGAAATAACTGCCGCAAATGCCAAGTGCAGGCAAATGGCATTGGCATCCGCGATCAGTGGCTGCAAGTCAGAGTTAAACAACAGAGTTATGGAGGCAGTTAACGGCGTTGCTGCTAAACGTCAGAACACCTACAGATTACAAGAAAATCGAAACAGCACCTCTGTGACCCAGGCTTGACAAAAGTTGTGCAGTGTGAGCTTCACACAGCTGGGATTTATTGCAGGGTTGCTGTTCTCAAAGCACTTGTATTTAAGGCTAATGCGCAAAGATACACAGCCTTGCGCAAAGACCTGCAATGTCTCTGCAATGGAAACGATAATGTGGTCTGAGGGCTCATGTTTCACCCTGTTTCTCACATCCACATGAGTTTAGGTTTGATGGAATGCAAAGAACATCTTGAAACCCATAATATCTGTTGTCAGCTGCTAAGAATGGTAGGGAATCCATAATACAGCCAGCCATCAGATAGCATTCCTCATTTGGAGAACTTCTGTGCAAAGCCAGTGGGGAACACAATAAAGTTGAGCCTGAACAAAGTTGAAATGCAAAAACATCACGATCTTCTGAAGAGGTTATTCAATTCCATTCAATTCAATTTATTTTTATATAGCGCCTTTCGCAACAGCATGCCTCAAAGCGCTTTACAGAGAAAGTTGAAGA
>JABJVR010006087.1:0-12830 GCA_025773905.1 Chitala chitala | reverse complement strand
ATAAAAGAAAAAACTTCGTAATGCGGCTGAGATGCTGCATAAACTTTGTTTAGCCAGGTGAACACACAATACTAGCCAACACCGGCTCACCGACTCCGTGTTGCAGAGTTCACTCACCAAATGCATGCACCAGATGATGAGGATGGTGATGCGCTGCTTCTTCATCTTTGCTGGCTTTCCGTTAAACTACTTTTTGTTGAATCCACATAAATCCAGTTTTGCACGTTTGGACACTCCCGCAGGCTGGCACAACATTGCTGTAATTAACTACAAAAATGAACCGAGGTGAGCGTATATATACAAACATGTGAACAAGAGCAAGACGTCTTAACACAATGATACAAAAAGGTCAATACGAAACGTAAATTTTAAGACTTAAATAAAACGACTTTGCTCATGTATAATGAGGAATATACATCTATCCGATATACAGTCATCATTGCTTGTTTCATAAACAAGATTGCAGTATTTACAATCGCACATAATTAAATGTACTCCCGATTTGCGATTCTTACCCTTTCATTTGCACTATGATATCGTCCTCTCCGAGGCTGCGTAAAGAATTATAAAAACGCGGACACCTCGGCGAAGTCAACGACGGAATCCGATAGAGCCGCGGCGAACTTCTGTGATGCTTAGTTCATCCAGACGTGAACCCCACGGTAAAAGTCTTGGGATTAACCTACTCAAAAATGGTCTAGTGTCCAAAATAAGAAGTGTCATTCAACTTGTGTCAGTGCGCCTTGGTCGTGATGTTTAATTGCACTGCTGGCTGACCGGTGGCTCCATTTCTACTTTTCCTAAGTAAAGCAGTGAAGCGATGGCAAAGTTGTACTTGCCTCGGGGGGAAGTGCTGTACGAGCGTTATTGTGCGTTTGTTCTGAGAGCAAGGTCTAATACTGCCAGTGAAACGGATCCCTGCGTGTTCTTCATCAGTTCTTCATCAGTTCAGTCCCTTTCCTTAGTGTGAAGTGCGCGCGCGTGGCAGGGACTCAAGGCGCGTGCAGCTGCACTGAGCAAATTCCACTTCTCCTTGTGAAGTTGACCCTGGACTCTCGACGCCTATGGCATGCCCGATTCCACGCTACCCCTTTTTCTTTTTAGCAATACCGTACGTCAACTTTATTTTAACCCATTAAGGTCCAAACTTTTCGTTGCCAATCATCGTTAAATACCACGTATGGTGCTTTTCTTTAAAGTGTTATTTTAACATTTTATGAAACGTTAAGATTGATATCTTATATACACATTACTGTGGGGGATTCGCAGAAAAGTACATTTCAGTTATAATTCGATGTATTGCTGCTATTTCTGTTCGGTTTATCAAATTGCTTTACAGTTCCCGTATTGCGTTTTATGCATTTGTTTTATGCATTTACAATAATCATATAGACTAAAGCCGAAAATGTATTAATCAGTGTAATTAAGAAAAAATAACTGACCATTCCGCTGTTACTGCGGGACGTAAGGCATCGACAGGCAGGTAAACTCTGTGACTTTAATACCCATTATATTTAATGCAGTAAACAGTCAGTATTGTGGCTTCATACGGAATATACAAGTTAGCATTCATATCAATAACATATAGTCTTTAAATTCCATGTTCACTGTAAATGACACCTGATTTGAATCATTTTCTTAAGCGAAGGAAACCTAAAATTTACCGGTGTGATCTGAAAAGGTAAATGGACGCGGTTAGTTAGCGCCACCTTGTGGTCCACTTTGCTCGTCGACATTTAAACTAGTCATTCAAATAGTTACAGTGATCATGACGAGGTAATTAGGATTTAAGTGAGCAGATTAAAATGAATGCGACAGCGTATTTCGTTATAAACAAATCGAATCAAACACTGAACTGTAAGCAATAATTACGCGTGGACATTTTTCAATTTACATACGACAAAGATTTTAATTCGTGTATAATTGGATGACTGATTCGCCGGAAAAGCTGCAATTTGCCTTTTTGTTGCACATGTGAATTTGAAATCGTTTGTCGTTTTTGTCGGTGTATCATTTCAGCTACTCATTTTTGCTGTCACTTTGTATCTAAATTACGGAGGCATTTTTGAGAAAACTGTATAAAACATGACTCAAGCCTTTATTATAAAGGCTACAAGGATATAATTTAACTCTAGTAAGAATGTATTGGACATTTAGCTGTGAACCATTGTCAACATTTAGCTGTCCATTTCTGTCCAGCTACACGCAACTCCCATTGGAAAGGGATAATCTCACAGCCAAACAGAAAAGTTACCTTTCAACATTAAAATTAGTCAAACTGAGCTGTACAGTGAACAGTGTACACTGAAAAAATGTTGTGTTGGATTAACATAAAAATATATACCCCAGACACACACAAAATTTTCCTTGACATGAAATGGACTGAATATAAATCACATAAAGGAAACATTATGAGGAACCAGTGTACATTTTTTAAATGTTAATAGCTTCTAATATTTTTTAAATAAAAAGATAAGAATGAGTACTAAAATGTCACCAGAAATAAAATATCTGTACAATTTTTAGAAGACCTTTATTAGCAGATAAACTTAAAAAAAGGTGCTCATTTCTTAAACACATGACAACAGTTCTTCCTTTCGGCATGCAGTCAGGTATCGAAAATATTGAGACGGCTCTCCATAAATTTAAACAAAAAAGACCATTCTGCTAATGAAATGAGTAACAATGAAATGGCTAACTTAACATGTCAAAAGAAAAGACTATGGCATCACATGTCAAATCAGGTTTGACAGCTCCCAGACTTATAACACTGTATTCTCAAGCTCTTTGACAACGGTGCTTCTGCTCCCCTTGAGTTCAGAAAGCAAGGACCTGAAACCCCCTTCCCGGACCCAGGAAAAATGATCCGCAGAACTCCTGTTTGAGGTTTTACGCTTTATGAAGACATCTGGCCTCTCACCAGAGAAGGTCAAGTTCTGGACCCGAGGGTCCCGGCTATGTCCCTGGGAACAAGAGGCCACAGGCTCCTGTGCATCAAAGTTCAACACCCTGCAAGCCCTGTTCTGGTCTCCAGTCATCTCCGCATCACAGGCAGCATCACACACACCAGAGGTGTACTGTGAAGAGGCTGCAGAAGGGGAAGCCATGGGTGCCCCCTCAGACACCTCTGTATGTCCCTTCTTCTTCCTTGTCTTCCTCCTTGTCCTCCTCCCACCCTTCCCCTGAGGACCAGAGGTTATACAGTCCTTGCTTCGCACTCGGGCCACCTTCTTACACTGCATGAGGTTCCTACACAACAGAACACAGGAAACAGCACCATCCAGACTAAAACAATGCACAACTAAAACAAATTAAAACGATAAAACAATCTTTTATGAATAAAAAAATAAAAACAGTCTGATTGAAAACAAAGAAACAGCCATCACAAAAACTGAAAAGCCACCAAACACTTAATGCAGTCTGTATAAAGGGATGGCTAAACTTACCTGTGTAGAAACACATGGGGTCTTGAGCACAGCACTCTGGCCTTCTGTCCCCCATCAGCAATGCATCCCAGGCTGCTGTCATTTCGTATTCGCCTCAAATGTGTCCACAACTTCCTGTGAGGATGGGAAAGGAATATCACTGTATCAGTAATGACCGCAATCGCTGTTCAAAATAAATATATCCCAAGGTATTGTTCAGCATCGTTTATAAGGACATATGCATTGCAACTACTGTCTTCATGTATTAATGAAAAACATAACCAATGCTGCATTTACAGCCTTTGTTTCCAGAAGGTTACATTAAATATACCCTTTGATGTTTGGTGATCTCCTGGGTCGCCATCTTTTCTTCAGTACCCACTGGTCACATAACAAAGAACTGGGATCTATGAGGAGAAGTAAACACTTAAGTTTACCCTGGCGTGAATTACAAAGCACAGCTATGGCTCATCATGGATTTCCAACTGAAACCAAGTCTACAGAACCATCTGGCTAATTAGGCAACAACATCTCTTGGAGCATTTATTTTCAGAATAAGCATCTGACTGGTGACTGGTCTGAGTGTTTGGGACACTTTGAACTCTGGAACTCAAAAAATGCGAATGCCAGTTTCGCTTTGAAGCATGGCATGCAGTCAGTTACCAGCCAGTTTAATCCAGTCAAAGACCAATGAAGTCACTAGTGAGAAGGGAGCAAGACTGATGTGACGGTACACAATAATCCCACTCGCTGTGGGTTTCAAAGCCATGCTTCTGTCATTACGATTTAACAGCAGCCATGCACAGGGGTCTGCAGAGATCTTACCATAGTCAATTACTTTTTTCCAGCCCTTCACTCTCCTCATTTTACTGAAGAGTTTCATACAGTTTTTACATGGTTTTGTAGGACTACGATCAACAAGGGTGGGGCCAGAGGTCATGGACCAACGTGACGGGGAGTTACTGGGATTTTCCTCATGTTCCACAGGGTCTTCAAGCTTTCTGCCATGTGACAAGTTCAGCTCAGGCTCCCTGCCCCGTAACTCTCCACGCTCCATAGTCCAGAGAGTGTCACATTCCTCGTCTTCCATCAGACGGACAAAGTAGCCACCTTTGTCACTAGCCAGTGAGTCCTGCTGGGTACTGTCGTCACTGATGATGACACTGCTGGAGTTCTCTGACCCAGCACTTCCCTGTGTGGCCTCCCCATGACACCCTCTCCTTCTCCTGGAGTGCCCTACCACCTGTCCAGCATAGCTACTCCACCCAGCCAGGTCAAGTGCACTGTGGTGCTGAAACCATGAGGCTTCAGAGTCCAGCCTGGAGGGTCTGCATCTCTTTCTGGGAGATGGCCATTGTCTCCCAAGCCCGTCCAATTCAGTACTACTCTTTTTTACATGGACCACTTCAGTCAGGTCTGGAGAGTTCTGGAACCAGCTGCAGTTCTGCTTTACAGTGGAACTGTATCTGTTGAGTATGCAAAGCAAAAAAAATACATGATCACAATACCAATGTAGCAAAAAATAACTTAGAAAAAAAAAATACTGATAAAAATACACCCAAGCACGTACACTTTTAAAATGCTAGTGCTCTTTAAACCATCGGGCAATTTCACACAACTATATTAGCGGGATGTTGGGTCTAGCCAACGAAAAACGAGACTAATAACGGTATCAAATGGGATTACGGCGAGCTATCAATCATCGGCCGTTTTAAGTAGCCAAGAACAGAGTAACCAATAAAATCCGACCTACAGCTGGTAGGCGTGGCAGACACACCCAGGTCCAAGTTTGAATGTTCCTCTCAGAAAGTCACTGTGGGAACTGGCGTTAACCAGGGTTTCCGAAATAAGGCATCTACTCAGGAACCAAACGGCTTTATTAGATATTTACTTCTCATGAAAGGCATCGAATGCTAGCCAGCCATTAGGAAAAAAAACCTACCACAGTTTACGGCAGTAATTAACAGTGTGCTGGTATTCAATAACACTGCTTTAACAGAGTAAGGATTAACAATAGCCAGATATATAAATTTAGCATTAAGTTTACTTACATATAGTTTACTTATCATCGGGCAAAGAACGATTTCAAACAGGCAAGTTTAACCGTAGACGTGGACCACTGGTATTATTCCGGCATTATTCATTAACTTACATTTCAGAACGAATCATTTTTCCTCCATTTGTTCGTGGCCATTCCGCTCAAAGTTTTTTTTTTCTTTTCTTTTATTTCATTCAACGAACCGAAAATACCGTTTAATCACACAGCAGCACTTTCTTCGGAGCTTCCCCTGAGAAAACAGCTCGCGAGGCGTGAAGCTACACCCGTGTCACGTGACCGCTCAGCCAGCTAATCACGTCACCGTTTTTTTTTTGGGGGGGGGGTCTTAGCAAAGAGATAAAGTTGCGATTTAAAAGAGTGAAGCGCCCCCTAATGTACTGGAGGAACAGCAGCGACGTTAAATATCTCCCACAGTCAAAATAGGTGGGACTGTAGTCTTCAGATTTTCCCGTTTATATTCTCTTTAACAAAAGTTGTTGATGTTACTGAAAAGAGAAAATCGTATTGTTGTCCTAAACATTGACGTACATTATTATTTGTCTGTGCACCCCACAAACCTAAATGAAAAAGCAACAAAAAGTGCAATGTGACTAGCGTGTTGTTTCTGAGAATAAAAATTTCATAACTGTATTGTTTTATGCCTGGTTTAGAACATATAATCCAAAATCATTATTTATGTCGGACTGAAGAAAGCTAATATTTTGTGGAAAGCAGTCTGTTACTCTACAAAATAAGTGTTGTGCTGTTCCTGTAAAGAGTGGACAAAAGTAGAGATAACTGCACTAAAAAGATTCAGACTGGCTGTTTTGTCTAGCTTTATTTCTATCACAAAAGGATACATTTTTATATGGATACGACTCAGGAGGTAGATTATAATCGTGTGCTTCTTCATACTGTACTCAGGGGTATACTAGCATCGGCTCTAGGGATAACCGTTTCTCCGGACAGACAGTTATGCATCTCAGTACCAGGTGGCAGCCCTCTGCCAAATAATAAATGATTAATGGATGAATAGCCATGATGTGAACTGTGGTCCAGAGAAGCTCCAAAGCAAACGGTGAAGTTTGCAACGGAGAATGGGAAGAGGCTTGGGAAAGTTGTGGTGGGAGGGGTTACCGAGACTCGTCTGTCATTGGATGGTGTATTTATATGCGAACTGTTATAGCAACCAATAGGACATGAAGGATCAGGCAGATCAGGCAGCTGTTTTGCCATACACCTTAAATCACATCTTCAGTCATGGGCTTTAGAGCTTCATGTCTCTCAATACTTTAACCTTTAACTATGAACACTAGTAATGTATGCCCTCACTATGTTAATGGTAAAGAGCCCACTAAACAGGCTATAAATGATCCTAAGAAAAATAATGCATCACATCTGATATGTCATAATTCTACTATGTAAGCACAACATTTATTTGCAATTATTGGTTTATATATAGACATTCATGTAGTGAATTGTATGAATTAAGAGAAAACATATTCTCCCTAAAATCCCTTAATTACTTTAATCATTATTAGAACTATTTAATGAATGGAAATTAACTGGAGATCACAGCTTTTGAACTACAAAAATTACAAAAACTATAAACTTGGCTGCTGAGCAGACCCACGCACATAAAAACACACATCCACACTCTCTTTGACAGTCCACTTACACTTTGCTTAGGCTGGGTGTAAAGGACTGAACTAGTATTTCAGGGCTGCCAACTGTCACGCATTGAGCATGAGACACACGCATTTGCCTGTCTTCACACGCTCTCACGCCATACCTACGATTTCTCACGCAAACAACCACCTTCAGCTCCGCCACCACCCCCGGACTGGAACTGTAGTCCACCCAAAACCACCCCCCCCCCCACCTCCGGTCGGACACCACATCTCCCTAGATCTCACTCCGACGTTTTTACAAAAGTTGGCAGCCCTGGTATTTATTTGTACTTTTTGCAATAATCGATTGTCGGTTTTAGTGAGTGAGTGTGCTACTGTGCAACAATCTCAGAGAAACGCTATTTCAACTACATCATAGGAGACAATGTCCGTTTACTATAATTGTAATTATGATTTGATAACAATTAAGTGACCTTGTGTCCTACAGTACTATACTGTGTATTACAGTGTTTCCCACTAGGTGGCAATATAAGATCTCATCATAAATTGTAACATAAGCCTTAAATGGTCGCTTACAGTTAATGTAAATACGTATGTAACAATAGGAGACTTAGTGTCTTTATGAAAAATGGGTAAACCGTATTCTAAAACGTGAGTTAAAGCTGGATCTTAACTTAAACTGAACAACAATTCCAGCACTTTTCTTTGGATAATGTTCATTTGAATATGATGGTATCGCTTACCGTAAAACGTCATTTCAATTAAAGTCAGAACAGTATCACATAAAGATGAAACAGATGCACGGAGCCCTCTGCATACACATATCACAAACACAAACCAGCCAACTTTCCATGTAAGCATATCCAGAACAATTTTTATGTCACTACAACCTGCACAAACTACCCAACATTAAATCAAACTGCAGAAATATATCTTTTCAACAAGTGATCAGATTTAGGCTGTTACCTAACTAATTTCCCAAGCTTTCCATTTAAAGAAAATCATTGTAACGTTCATGCTTTTAATTAACTGTAATAAGTCTTGTTTCCTCTGCAGCTCACACACCAACACGGTTTATATTGATGACGTAGAAGGTGACAAAGATACGAAATGAATGATGTTAACAGGCTAATGTGAATGTGTGCAAGTGTTCAGTTTCAATCTAAACTAAAAACAGAAGAACGGCGGCAAAGACAGTGGGACCTCTCAGTGTCTCTGTAAGCAAGGACCTGCTAACACTCGTGCTGAACTTTGCACCCAAATAAAAGCAGAACCTCTGAATGTAAAGTGGAGAGGGATACAAAGCATAGAGCTGAGTCAGTCGCTGACTACCTCATCACTTGTCCTGTTCCTAGTGCTGAATCACATGCCTGTGCGCTAATCCGGAGGAATTTGCAGCCCTTTATCCTGCAGACTTGCTCAGAGGTCAGAAGCAGCATGACTGCCGTAAGGAGGCATAGATTTGCTGTTGATACGGTAACGTCGCTGGCCCTCATCCTAGGAGTTATTGCGGGTGCGGTGCATGGCGGCAGACTGCTGGTGGTTCCCATGGACGGGAGCCACTGGACCGGCCTTAAGGCCCTGGCTGAAGTGATGGCCCAAAGAGGTCACATGGTGGTTGTGGTCATCCCGGAGGTCAGCTTTCGTCTTGGGCCTAGCAAGAACTGCACCACCAAAGTGTTCCCAGTGCCCTACACCAAGGACCTACTGGACACCATGCAGGTCAAGCAGTCGGAGATGTTCAGAGGAAACCAGACTTTCTTGCAGAAGGTGTCCAACATACTGGAGGCCTTCAACAATATCAAATACCTACTGACGGTCACCACCGAGAGCCTACTGTTTAACCAGGAAATTATGTCATACCTAAGGGAGCAGCGGTTCGATGCTGTGCTGACGGACCCGGTGATGCCAATAGGTGCTCTTGTGGCAGAGCATTTGGGTCTCCCCTCTGTGTACATGTTGCGGGGCATGCCATGTGGCATGGACTCCATGGCTACAGGCTGCCCTAGCCCCCCTTCTTTTGTGCCGCGGTTCTTCACCCGCAACTCGGACCGCATGTCATTCTGCGAGCGCCTCATCAATGTGATGGTCAGCCTCGTTGAGCCCCTCATGTGCAAGGCTTTCTATCACTCTTTTGACAACCTGGCATCCAGATTTCTCCAGAGAGACATCACCATTCTGGACATCATGAGGCATGGCTCCATATGGCTGATGAGGTCTGACTTTGCTTTCGACTACCCCCGGCCTCTTATGCCCAACATCGTGATGATAGGTGGGATCAACTGCGCCGTCAGAGATGACCTGCCAACGGTAAGACTTATTCTAAATTGAATACTGTACATTTGACAGGTCAACAGGTGGGGTAGTGGTGAAGGAAGTGGTCAAAAATGGTGCTAAAAATCTTTTTGTTGTTGAAGCTGTTGCTTAACAAGCGCTTCCGTGTTTAGTATATGCAGAGTGGTAACTACACCTTCAAGAAACCTTCAGGTAATAGTTCAGAAGAGTTTTAGTGATGCTATGACCAAATGATATGCAAATAACGAAAGTAGTCTGGAAAATCTTTTGCTACAATCAGGCAGTCAAATAGTTGTAATGAAAAAGACAACATTTCTCAGGACACAAAAAGACACTAAAACAGAGGTGTTATGGCAAAGCAGAAAATTTATTTCACATAAATTATGATGAATAGTATGGTAAATGTAAAACATGCATGAAAAACAGCAGACACTGCTAACAAACCATTACAGTGAGCAGACCACAAGTCTATGTAAAGTGCCCCTAGTTGGTGATATTCCTCTCCTCACATCCCTCAACTGTCAGCATCAGAATGACTCCTGCCTTTACCTGCAAGCTTGATAAGGTGGGTTAATGTGTAACCCCAAAATGCCGCACCATCTTTCTTGCAGGGCAACGGTTAACCAAATAACATATGTTCGCCTCTACTTCATGTGTTTTATGCCATTGTGCCTGTGCCCTGTGGTGACAGCTGTCCGTACGTTCAAATGCACTCGGATATGTTTGTGAACTTCCCTTGCACAAGATATAGGGAAAAGAGCACAAACACCTGCTCCCCTACACACACGTGCACACAAGAAAGTTCAGGTATTGTGTTTGTTCAGGTTATCACTAATACTTTGAAGGAGATGATATACCGCCATACCAAAATTTAAAAGTTTATACTTTCATGAAGCAAAAGTCCGGAGGTCAGACCCAGCAATTTGCTAAAATCACGAGATTATAATTACAAATATTTAAAATTTTTGGCTCTGTAGAATTAGTAAGTAGAAACAGGTATAATTAACGCTCATAAATTAAAAATATGTATAACAAGGCTAGCTCTATGTATGCCATGGCTCCTACGCTCCTTGTCGAGGTTATTTTGGAATAAATTTCAGCGTACCGGCATCATGTACGTGCATTCAAGACTAGATGGTCCGTTTCACGTTTGCGATAGCCAAAACGTTGGGAAAAGTTTGTCTGATTGCTGTGAAAACACATTAACCAGATTCGTGTGGCGGTGTGCAGCGTCTACGTTTTAAATAAGCTCATGCCACTGCTGTCACCCTGCGGCCGTGATTTCCTAAGACGCTTCACACGGGCTTAGTTTACCCAGACCAGCCAGCTTGTCACGCGACGCGTTTGATGTGCGCGAGGCGTGACAGCTCGAGGGATTGGGGCACGCGGGGGGGGGGGGTTGCTGCACAGAGAGCGCACCACTCCCCCTCCACCTTTACAGCTGCACATGTACGGGTTGCGTGCGATCGGCTCTATGCTTCCTCTCCTTTCCCGAGCCAACAAAGGGAGTGACACGAAATCGGTCACGGTGTTCCCTTTTACAGCCATGGTGTACTAGTGCAATACAGAGAAATCATGTCCTCACAAACCATAAACCGTAACAGTGAAAACCGGTAAAAGATTTAACTGATCAAAACATCGGAAGTTTTCGCGCATATGTACCTTCTTGATAGACTCTGCCTCTTTAAAATGTGTAGCTAGTTATTGTAACGTTTCAGTTACGAATATGGATACAGCTGTAAACAGTGCTTATTTGTATTCAGTAAGTCGGGAGAAGTTTTCAAGACTTTGATACTAATCTGTAAGGACGTTTCCTTGTTGCTAAACCGCTTTGTTTATTTAAATACTGCACCCGCCCCACCATGAGCTGCCCCCCTTTGCGGCTGAAATCTATACGATAAAGAGTACATTGCGTGACTTCGTACTTCATGTTGTGTAATAGGCAGTGCTGTGTGTTGTTCCTTGAGGTCACACACACGTGCATGCACACAGCGCTGCACGCTCTCACGAGCAGCCCACAGTTTCATGCACGCACGCACACACACACTCGGAGCGCTTAGTCTGAGAGTACTTTGCAGTACTGCCTGCCAGATTTTTGGGAGGCAGTCTTCCCTGTCACACTACTTTGTCTGCTGCTGCCGTGGCTGAGCGGTGTGGACATGGTGAAGTGGGTCTGCACACTGGGACTTCTGGCCTGGCTAGGCATCTTTGGCGCGGGCCGCGTGGGGGCCGGGAAGGTGCTGGTCATGCCTGTGGATGGCAGCCACTGGCTGAGTCTCAAGCTGCTGGTGACAGAGCTGTCTCAGCGTGGGCACGAGGTGTTGGTGCTGGTGCCTGAGACCAGCATCCTGATCGAGGGCTCCGAACACTACCAGACACAGGTCTTCCACGTGCCATTCAGCATGGCGGACCTAGAGGCCACGACAAACAGGCTACATAAAGACGTGTTTCGCTCCAGCCGGGTGTTGGATCTTCTCAGCAACATTGCCAACCTCATGAACTTCACCAGCCTGCATGTGAGAGGCTGCAAGGGGCTGCTCTATGACCAGCCTCTCATGCAGCGGCTGCATGCGACGGGCTTCAACCTAGTGCTGACGGACCCATTCCTGCCCTGCGGTGCCATCCTGTCTGACGCCATTGGGATCCCGGCCGTCTACTTCCTGCGGGGCATTCCTTGCGGGCTGGACCTGATCGCCACCCAGTGCCCGTCCCCGCTTTCGTACGTGCCGCTCTTCTTCTCGGGCAGCTCGGATGTGATGACCTTCTCGCAGCGCGTGACGAACGTGCTCATCTCTGTGGTGCAGAAGTATCTGTGTCGGGTGCTTTTCGCGAACTTCGACGAGCTCGCCAGCGAGTACCTGGGCAGGGACACCACCTATGTGGAGCTCCTGGGGCACGGGGCAGTCTGGCTACTGAGGTACGACTTCACCTTTGAGTACCCCCGGCCAGTCATGCCCAACATGGTCCTCATTGGGGGTATCAACTGTGTCAAGAGGAAAGCCCTCCCAGAGGTGAGTCAGTCACCACGTGGATACACGGGTGCCAGTATGTGGGCACCATTTGCCTTTTCAACAGCTGCTAGCTCTCCTGCTAACACCAGTATTTTTCTGAAAAGGGAAGCCTCTTCGTTTCATAGACGTGGGCAAACTATATAACTATAGACTATATAACCGTAACCATTATAGCGGGTTGCTGTTCCATAAAAGGAGCGTGTCTTTCAGTACCTTAAAAAGAGTGAGAAGCCATTTTTCCTATTCTCATTCCGGCCATTTTTGTGCTTCCCTGGGTGTCGGGTTTCTGGCCGTTCAGCTCCAAGCTGTGTGTGTGTGTGTGTGTGTGTGTGTGTGTGTGTGTGTGTGTGAGAATGCTTGCGTGCAAATTGGGGGGGGGGGGGGGCCGGGGGGTGCCAAAACAAGCACTGTTTTTTTTAATATAATTGGG